>JACBKR010002862.1:0-29201 GCA_014218235.1 Colocasia esculenta | reverse complement strand
GATGTCCGAGAAAGTCAGGAAATGACAGGAATGTCCCATAAAGCCAGAAAACGGCCGGGATGTCCAAGAAAGTCAGGAAATAGAGGGCGCATTCCTGAAGAGAAAAACCCCCGGGAAGCTCCGAAGATGTGTCGTTCTCGTGTTTGAGTTCTCTGGACGCGAGAATCTCCTCCGTGTTCGTGTCCCATTCGTGTGAAGCGTCGTGGAGAGGGTCATTGTGTCGATCATTCCGTTGGTTGTTATAAAAGATACGGTATCCGGCATTTTACACATAAGTCCTCCAGTGTTTTAAAACAAACACATGTAGAGGCATTTTGTCTGGCGGAGGCACAAACACCTCGTCGTTAACCCAAATGTGAGCGCCATGATGTGTAAAGTCCGATGAAGGCACAAACACCTCATCGTTGACGCAAATATAATCTTCATGTACTGTAAACGCCCAACAGAGGCACAAACACCCCGTTGCGAGCACAAATGTAAATGTCATGAATACATTTGAGTATATCTGTGGAAATTCATTTCGTCATCTATTTCTTTTAAATCTTGGCATAAGGTCTTTTAACAAACGTATCGCATCGAATGTGTTCGAGTTTTACTCGATGTAAATGAAATACCGACTCCGGTCTGTGGGAACGGTCCAGTACACGACCACTTCAATCACCTGAAAATACGAGCGCATGAGGAAAAAATGAAATGAAATATTCGAGGGCTTCAGGGTTTACACCCAATGCACCTCATAAAATAAATCTTGTTTGTCTGTTTCCTGGAAACAGTCTGGCACGCCGCAGTGAAGAAAAAAATATATAAAGCCTCCGAGGCGAAAGCATCGGAGGGGCCTTATTTAAAAAAGAAAATTCCACGTTCCAACAGCTAGCTACCCGGGTAGCTAGCCGACATGGATCGGCCGCGCGTGGGCCCCACGAGGGCGACGTGGGGCCCCGCGGGCCGGGACCAATCAGGTCGGCCGCGCGGCCGATCCAGCTCATGCTGGTTACCCGGGCGCCTGGGTAACCAGCATTTATCCCGTTAAAAACATCCTGAAACCATGAAGGCATACTCTCAGTTGTGCATTGGTGAATGCTATGCAAGTATATATGCTCTTGGAAATTAATCCCCAATTTGAAATGGACCATTAGCAATAATGCTCAATAAATTGCATTAATAACATTAATCTGCCCAATTAGACATCAGAACTAAAAGATGGACCGGTGCTCTTACAAGGGAAAGAAAAGGAACGGCCATGGATACTTCTTCCAGAGTAAGAAGAAAGATGCTCAGGTATGTTTACTTAGACTAAAGAATATTGCATGGTTAGATGTCATATCAAAATCTACTTAACTGTTTCTGGAACAATAAATAAAAGAGTACCTCGATGTCACACAATCACCTAAGATGGCAAAATTTGAAGGAGCCTGAGGCCTCCAAAATGTCAGGTTATAACCAGGCGTCTTTCCTGCAGTAAAAACAGTTGACTAAGCTGTCAACTTTGCTGTGATCAAATTAGCAGTTAATAAGTTGAAAACTGCTCAGTTAATAGATGAATGTAAAACATGTAGTCTGCCCTTCGGCTCTTCTGGTCATGAACCACTATATCTCATGTGATTAGACTGACCTCCATGGGAAACCCATAGTTGCTTAAAGTTCGTGCAGATAGCCAGGGGGTTTGCATTGCCAAATTGCAGTGCTTCATTAGCTTGGCTTTGCAGCTGAAGTAGAAGAGATGCAACACCCAGAGAAAGGCGGATGTAAATATCAGTTGACATAATGGAAATATTTGTCTTATCTTTGAAAGATGTGTAGCCCCCTGAAATATCCACTGGGTCTAAAACCACAAGACCTGTGCCAGCTTCAACTGTAAGATGCTTCAGAAGGGCCCGAATCCACATGTCATTTTCTTTTGCAGCATACCTGCATTAAGTGAATATTCCTTATTTTGAATGAAGCAAACTTGAGAAATGACATCACAGTATCTACGTCAAACTGTAAAAAGAGGAAAATAAAGGTTCTCAAATTATTCACTAGAAATAGGGCTCAACAATCAGGGAACTGAAAAAAGATCTATTGTAAATTTGTAATACATTTTCATATGACAACCATGGGGAAAATAACCATCCCACATAAACATTGTACTCATGTCACAATGAAAGTTACTGCAATTTAGTTGCACATTAAGATGGTACTTACAAAACAAAGAACTGAATTTGCACCACATGCACAGTATATGACTAGCGCACATCATCGGAGTACCTGCTCCTCCCCCCCCCCCCTTCCCACTGTAATAGGGAAAAGTCAAAAATAAAAGGAGAAGAATAAGAACTGAATAAGAAAGGACAAGAACAACCTCTTTGCCATGTAGGAAAAGTCTAGCTTATAGATGAAACCTTAGTAGAAATAGAAATAACAAGGGTCATGACCACTGGGTTGCAAAAACATATCCATGTCTTAGACAAGTGTAAGATCGATCGCAGGAAGGATATGTTTATCAATCTAGCAGTAATCTAACCACCCTTGTCTTGCGGTCGTCATGGCACCCACCTTGTCAATGTATATATAATTATATTGAGAAAATTTTATCTAAGTAATTTCCTTTAAAAAAAACCACAAGAGTAGTCACCAACCTGCCATGTAGGCAGGTTTGTGACCGGAGAAGCGGAGAGAGGAGTGGGCAAATGAAACCCGGGATTGCCACATCCAACATGAAGTCGGCGATGGCAACACTGGAATCATCTTCGGCAGTGCCATAGCCGACTTCACTTCCATGCATGGGGGGGGGGGGGGGGGGGGGGGGGGGGGGGGGGGGGCGAGGTTAGCACTTGAGAGATGTGGTTGCACAGAAAGATGGGTACACAGAAGAAGCATGCTTGGGGTGGGAATGCGTGGTAGACCAGTGGGCACAGGCAGGGATGGCTGCATGACAGCAAGGGTGGCATTGGGTTGGAAGAGCATGGATGGCAGTGTGGGGCCGAAACCCAAATGGTTTCGGTTTTGGTTTCAGTTTCAGCCAAAACCTGTCAAAAACCATGAAAAAATGTAGAAAAATCAGAAAAATCCGTAAAAAAATCAGGAAATTATAAGAAATCACCAGAATATCAAAAATCAGTGGACATGCATTTGAGTTTGAATTTACTAGATTAAGTGCTAGACCTATGTGTTGGACATGTTAATAAAATATTAGCTACATATTAAACATTTAATCATGGAGTAAACTTGCCTTGCAATAAACATTACAAACAGTAAATGTTACAAAAATTAATGTCCGTACCCAAATAATGATGCACTAAGATGGATAATAACCGGAATAACCTTCTCCCTCATCATATGGCTGCTGCCATTGATACCCATAAAGAGGATTGTTGACACAAAAAATAACAAAAAAACATCCCCCAAAATGTGCCCCAAAAAAGAAAACCAGAAGTGGGATTTCCCACTTGGGTGGGCAAAACCCACCAAGGGTACCACACCCTCGGTGGGCCGGTGGGGTTTTTCCTATGGTGGGGGACCTTGGTGGGGTTCCCACTTAGGCGGGTAAACCCCACCGAGGGGACACCCACTCGGTGGGGTTTCCCCATGGGGCCCGTCAATGGGCAAATAAAATAATAAAGAAATATGCAAACTTACCCAAGGGAGGCCTTGTGCAGAAACATAGTCGATGGTCCTTGGACTTCAAACACAGCCGATGGAACCCCACCCCCAGTGGGGTTTGGCCGCCTGCAGCAATGGGCCGATGGCCCTCTTCTCCTACCCTCCAACTCCTATAAAAGGAGGGCAAGGGCCAAGGGCCAAAGGATCTTGGGCACTTCCTGGAGGCTCCGGCTGGGAGACCACCTTTGGGGGAGAAGAAGACCCCTCCTTTGAGGGACTGTGGTCTTGTGGTGTTCAACACATGAAAGCCTATGGAAGGCATGGATTTGTGTATGTAAAATTACACAAAAGCCCCCGAGGACATAAAATTTATGTATGTTAAATTACACATATGTATTGTCCTAGGTTAATTGACAAGAAGTCCATGTTTCAGGGAAAATTACAAAAATATCCCCGTCGTTGAAAAAATTACAGAAACACCCATATGTCAGAAAAAATTGCAGAAATACCCTAATGTCAAGGAAAATTGCAGATATGTCCCCATATCGGAGAAAAGGGTAGAAGTATCTATGCATGCGGAAAAAGAATTTCGTTTTGGTTTTTCATTTTGGTTGCGGGGCGTGCCAGTCTGTTTAATAGACAAATTCGAAATTTGCTTGATGCGAGAATGTGCATGTCCATTCATTGGACGATTGCACCTATTTTTGTGTATATGCGACCCCACTCGAGGCCCTGGTGCTGTATGGCCTGGAACCTCGAGATATATTATCAAATTGAAGGAGGCCCTGCTCACCATTCGGGAGAAAAGATAAGTTGGAGCGGGCATCGATAAGCTGCTCTAATGACTCTCCAGAAGGCCGGTTCCTGAATAACAAAATCAGCGGAGCCATCGGGCGGGGCAAATCAACAGTCTGGCATAAACTGGGCAGCAAAAGACCAGCCCAGGCACTCAAGTAATGGGTGGGCAACTGCACCTTTCGATCTCGAGGACTGGAATGCGAACTCAAATCCCCCAGCCCATGAAATATATTGGCCAGAGCGGCAGGAGCAATAGCAAGTTTATGGCCCTCGGCTAGAAGATAGGCGGGATATATCAAACCCGGCTTGATTGACTCCTCTTCGCCATGTGCAATTACAAAACTTGATAGCCAATATACCAGATATGCAGCAAGATAAGTGTGATCTGGCAAATGGCATGGGTTCCACCCCTCATCTTTTGGAGCATATATATACCGTCTGCGTGGAGGCTTCTTCGACTCCAGCTGTTGGTACTGCTCCAGAGGATGGCCTTCTGCTACAAAATTATTAAAGAAACAGAAAGGCCCGTTGTAGAAATAACAGAGCCAGGTATTTTGGCTCACTCTCATATTTGTGGGAGAAGACCGTGGCCCGTCTTTCCTCCCAGTACGAGCCAAATCTTGCCACACTTTCGTCAAGAATCGAAGGCTATAAGGAAGAACATATCGCCCGGAGCCGTCGCTACGATGACTGTGTAAGTCATTAAGAACGACTTCTTCATAGAGGCATCCGGATATCGGCAGCCCAGAAATCCGGTGGAAGCTCCATAAATCTATAGAAGTTTCCCCCTCGGCTGTCCCAAAGGTGTTCCAGCGAGCATTGAATCGCTCCACCAAAGCTTGAAGAATCCCCGTATAACAGAGGTAATCATACAAGGCCGCCTCGACGGCTCCACAAATGCCAGATAATTTGAGGAATTCGCCATAATGGTGCAGGACTCCTATCAGCCACTCCGTGGCCCCATAATGAAAGACATGAGAAGGCAGGACCGACCATCTCCCATACCAACTTGGTGTGGTACCGTCAACAATCTGGTCAAGGAGGCAGCGCTTGTCATACCCACCGATAGCATATCGGAGTCGCAAGGCATCAACAACCATGATTCGGTTGATCCAATCCGATTCGCATGGGTACATACATACATACCCTTTCTTCCCCTTTCTCCTTCATACTTATTTACCTGAATATCATTTAAGTAAATGTTAGTATTTATAGTTTCATTTACTTAAAATATTACGTGTAAATAAGGAAGTACCCCCCATTTGAATCTAATAAAAATATCAAAAAAATCATATCTCTTACCAATAAAAAGTCAACTCTCCTATCGAAGAAGAAAATCGCGATTTTGGTGATTTTAGCAAAATACTAACTTTCTAATCTCTCATAATTTGACCTATCTAAAAATTTGATAATTCAAATAAACCATATGGAACACTAAAAATCCAAAGTCTGGTAAAAAAAAAGTCAAACGTGCATGTGACTTCTCCAAGGGAGCCGCTCTCCTACTGACAACACTTAGTCTGCTTGAGACCTCTCAAGATTTGGTCAAACCTAAACTATCAACACCCAAACTCATGAGAATTCACTCTTTTTAATTGAAGAATAAACTGTGTTCCCCCATGGGTAAATAAGTATGAAGAATAAACTGTGTTCCCCCGGGTAATATACACACACACACACATATATATATATATATATATAAATAATCCTGTGCGAATTCGGTCCGATTCCACGCGAATCGAACCGAATCAGGAAGAACCCGATTCGATCCGAATCGCCGCTCCAGCAAACCATGCTTTGAATAAAGGAGAACAACTCCTTATCAGTGGGAAATGCCTGGGATAGCCCGGCTTCCGCGAATAAAAATAAATGCCCCTCCGTCGGCTGATGAACGAGCTATCAACTTTGTCGTCGGACGAAAGATCTTCAGTGCAACCATTGGCAACAATATTATAGCCGCTACCCAGCGAGGATACATTATCCCTCGTGATGCAAGGCTCCTCCAAGGCATGCATCATATCATCCAACATAATGACTCCACCATCCGAGTACTCTGGGCATAGTCATCACGGCTCAAAAAACCTTCTTCCGTGAGACATGATGAAAGCCTGGAAAGGAATAAAAAAATGCAGAGATAAGAAAGGAAAGTCAAGGGCAGCAAGTCTAGCAAAGCAAGAAATCAAGTGGCAAAACGTCAGTAAAAGGACGTTTCGAGATACAAGGTGGGACCTATACAAAGGATCTACACGGGCCACGTGTCGTCACTTGCAAATTCCGACACGTATCCCGTGGGGGGCATTTGTTGAATACTAAAAAGTTGTGGTAGATATCTACCAAAAAAAGTGCCAGGATCCATTTATAGCGGTCCAACAGTTACTTAGGCAACCCATTTTGGTTCCTTAAGTAATAAGCATGAAGTTCCCTTTAAGGGGTGCCTTAAAGGCAAAGTAAAATTATTGCTTAAGGTAACCCCATGGTTACTTAGGTAATAAGTGGATCCAAGTGCTCCCCCCCCCCCCCCAAGTTAAGTAAGGGAGCCTATTTATTCAATTGGCAGCAAGCCCTCCAGAGGAGCCAAGGTTCAAGGAAGAACGATGCTTCAAGAACAATGCAGCGCGGAAGAAATCCGGCAGCACAAGGCCTATAAGACCAAGTACGAAGAACACTTCACAGCGGGAGCTCCAAGGATTTGCAAATCTGACTCTTCACCGAGCAAAACTCTGGAGAAAGGGAAGGACTCTACAGCCATAGATGGCAAAGTCGGCTGAGTCGACTCGGAGTCACCCGTCTGAGTCGGTCGACCCTTGTGACCCAACTGGGTGGGGGGAACACCCCAGGATCCGCGGAGTCCGGTTAGTCGGGCCGGATCCGCCTGGAGTCGAGCGACTCCAGGCGACTCCGGCCCAACTAGGGCGACTCTGCGGATCCCTCCTAAAGAGGGATCACGGGACTGCGCAGACACCTCTGTTTGCGTAGTCCCGAGCCCCCCCCCCTTCCCAGCCCCCTGCCCCCCCCCCTCCCCCCCCGAGCTGCTGTCCCCCGCCGCCGCCGCCGCCGCCGGGAGCTCCGAGGAGGGTCGCCGCCGGCCACCGCCACGGCGCCACTGCACGCCGCCGCCGCTGCTGCTTCCTCCTCTCTCTGTTCTCCTCTCTCTCTTCTGTGAGGTGAGCTTTTTTATTTTTTTTTTAAATCTTAAAAAATAGGAAATGTATATGTCCTCAATGGGGTATTTATGCCTCCATTGGACGTTTACACAAACATGCCTTCACATATGCTTTTTTAAAACACAGAAGGACTTCATTACAAATTTTTGGGTCTTATATATTGACCTGCGGTGTCTTCGTCTCTCCGCGTCACAAGGCACAGACGGAGCACGGAGGGCCCCGGCGCACGTGCAGACAACGGACAAAGCTTGGAGAGATGTATTTTCCCTCTCCCTTGAACACAAACAGTATAGACTTCTTCAAAGCCTTTGAATGAGAGATTTTTCTCAGCTCTCATCCGATGCCCTTTCTTCATGGCCCCTGCCCATATTTATAGGGGCTTGGAGGGTGTTTGTTTCATTATTTCTTTCGAACCCGTTTATCTCAGGTGTTCGAGGTTAGTAAACCCCGAGGCTATTTACGGGGCTTTACAGTCATTTCTCGACCTCCCAGGGATTTCGGTCGTATCTTGACCTTCCGGGGATTTCGGCCATATCTCGACATGTACAAGGGTTCTTGCCGTTATTTGACAGTCCCAAGACTTGGAGTGGCCTGTCGTAAGCAGGGCCCAGGAGAGCGCACGTCGTTTCATAGAAGCGGCGTGGGTCCCGCTCTACCGGGCCGTGCAAATGGCCTGAGCCAGGCCTCTCAGTCATTTCTTGACTTTTTCGAGTGGTTCCGGGTATTTCCGTCATTGGTTGACTTTTTCGGATACTCCTGCCATTTGTCGGCTTGCTTGGACTTCTACGCCGTTTGTTGACGTTTTCCGAGAACTCCCTGTGTGCTCGGCTTTAGTCGCACCCAAGAGAGCGCAAGCCACTTCATAGAAGTGACGTGAGTCCCCCTCCACTAGGTCGGACAAAAAGCACGAACTGCCGGGCTATTGTTGCCATTTTTCCCACAGTAGGGGTGTATCCGCAACTTTTCGGGCAACAGGGGTATTCCTATAATTTTTCGGGACGGCAGGACGTATCTGCAATTTTTCGGGCAGCAGGGGTAATCCCGCAATTTTCAGGACGTCCGAGCATTTCTGCAATTTTCCGGACAGGGCATGTGTGTAATTCAATTTACACATGCACAAACTTTATGTCCCCAGGGGTCTTTGTGTAACTTTACACAATCTTGGGCCCACGTGGGGGTCTTCATGGGGAAAACAAACATTCCCCCCCCCAAGGGAGGGGGACTTCATTTCCCAGCCCAAGGGGCCAATAGGAAAACAGTCCGGCAGAAGCTCTCCAGAAGTCGTGAAGTCTCTCTCCAAGTCAAGTGCCCTTTCTTCATGGCCCCTGCCCCATATTTATAGGGGCTTGGAGGGTCGGCAGGGGGGGGGGGGGGGGGGGAGGTCAGGGCCGCTGGGCCGCCCGCAGGGGGTGGCCTCACATGCGCGGGCCCCGGCGGGGGTGGCCGTGCGCGGGCGTACCCCGGCAGGGGTGTCCGCGCGCGGGCGCACCCCGGCGGGGGTGGCCACGCACCTGCCCGGTTTTTTGGAAGTTTTTTTTTTTGGGGGGGGGGGGGGGGGGGGTTTCCTTTTTGTTGTTTAATTTTCGGTGTCAACAGCTAGGTACTTGAGCATTGGAAGATCCAACATCTTGAGAAGATGTCTGAACTGTTGCTGCAGTTCCCTTGGCCTGTTTGCTGCCCTTCTTACAGCGGAACTTGAGAGGCTTCTTATCAGGATAGCGCTCTCAGTAGTCATCCACAAGCTGGTTAGATCTGCCGCAGTGACTACACTTCTTGCCGGCTTTCCCGTCATCATCTTAACTATTACCACTACCCTTCTTAGACTTAGAAGCATTTCTGGTCAGAGCAGAATGATCATGAAGAACATGCCCATCTACTGTTTGAACGTCCACTGGCATAGCCTCCCTCCAATTCTCTTCAACCAACACCTTTTGATATACCTCATCTAGAGATAGAGCACTGGTTTCATTGAGAATCTGTCCCTAGAGTGGTTCCCAGTTCCCACTCCGGGTTTAAACCACCAAGGAAGTTCAGAACTCTCCCCTTCTGAATGAACTTCAAGTGCCTTTTGTAATCAGCTGGGGTATCCCATTTAGAGATAGAGCACTAGTTTTATTGAGCACCATTGATATACCAGACTTCCGCTTCACTCCAAGGTACATCTTGGCTGTTGCTGACAATTCAACATAATTGTGTTTGTTCAACTTGACAAGAGTAATCTATAGAGCATGGTGTTCATGACTTGGCAAAGGGCCAGACACTGACACCTTTTTTCTGCAGAAACCTCCTCAGCATCTGTGGATGTGGACTTGGAGATTGACAGGGATTGCTGTTTGGACATGAGAATCTCCCCCTATTCCTGATGTAGCCAACTGTGAACCTGAAAAACCTAGGAGACAAGCAGTGGCTGTCTCCACGAGTGCAGGGATCTGCAGCTCAACAAAAACAGGAAAAAGATGGAGGGGAAGGGTGCGGTCCCTGCTAGACAGAGAGAAGAAAGGGACGCAAACCTTTCCCAGCCAGAAGGGTTGTCAATAGAAAGATACTTCCGGCCCCGGGAGATGACCACCGCCAGCTTGTGCTAGGGAGAAACCCTAGGGCGGATCACCAAGGAACTCAACGGCGCTACTTCTGCCCCTGTTTCAGATCTCCTTTGGCTCTGATAACATCTTACAACCAGGACGCAGTAGAACAGGAGGAAGAAGAAGAGAAGAAGGCACTGAGAGAACAAAAATAGAGGTGCAATGGTTGAGAATGATCTCTAATCCAGCTGCCACTCACCTATCTATATATATATATAGATAGGTGAGGGCAATCGCCACCTTATAAACCACAACAGAAATGCCCCTGGCTAAATAGACCAGAAAAGACAGAAATAACAAATAGTAAGAGGACCAAACTACCCTTCACCTTCTTTACAACATGCTTTCCCAGAACAAACTTGACAAATATGCATTATCACATAAGCTCACATGCAGACAGTTAAACTGCATAATAAAGGCTAAAGCATGTTCAGCAGAAAGAATATGTAACAAATCTAAAGTTAATGAAATAAAGATGAAAATTTAAGAAACAGCAGGTGACTCACATAAAACTCAAATCCATCTTTGCTCGCAGAAGCTTTTCAACATGCAATGAATCATCGACAGACAACTTTGTACTGTCATAAAATATAAACTCGAGGGACATGACCTACAAAATTCATATTAAAAAAAAACCCATATAAACAGATCTTTCAAATTTTCAAATAACAATAAACATGTGAAGCTACATATTCATAGTAAAAACATCCTAGGTATTTTTGTACATCTCCATAAGCATATCCTAACAACTTGCTTATTCAAACAAGAGACTACAATCATATTAATACTCAACGAACAAAATGTAGTACTGCTACAGAGAAAATGACCTAAAATAGAGGCTGTGGACCAAACAAATTAAAATGACACTTGAGGCCAATAATTGGAATGTCAATGCAGGTATGAGCACTACTTGGTGAGCTTTTGCCCTAAGTATCATTTCATGAGAAGCTTTGTACAATCCTTCATGAGTATTTTGGCCTAAGTTTCATTTCATGAGAAGTTTTGTACAATTTCCCAAAACTACAGAAAAACAACATAAATGCTTGCTCATTCAAATGAGAAACCAACAATTGAACAAAATGAAAATGAACTAACTAAATGCCGAAGGAGACATATATGTATACATATATTATATATGTACATGCACACAAACACAAGCATCCATTCTAAGAAGAATTGGCTGCTTTGGCTTGGGATCTCCTTATGTCAACTCATGAACTCAAGGGGCTAAATCTGCCAAATCAGATGAGAATCACCAAAAGCAGCTTATCTAGGGATGATTCCAACTTCTTCTGCCACTCCATCTGAAAAAAAAAAGGCCTGGATAGGTGGAATCAGCCGATTAGGCTGCTTTTGGATAAATAACATGATTCAGACCTGATTCTTCTGATCTGAAAGAAGGGTGAGGGGCCCGATTCAATGTAAGTTTAGAAGAGAAGAAAATAAATCTTTGAGTAAGAAAAGGAGGAAAAGAGGAAGAAGAGATCAATATCCATTTGCAGATCTATCATTCTCAAGGCATATTTTTCCAAAATTAAAATGTTAAATAAAAACTAGGTTTAGTTCATGGATTCATATGTTTATGTTGTTGATTTGTATTATTGCTGATTTTAAATTAGTCCCACTCAACATTAGGGAAGTACATCCTAAGCTCGGGCAAACCTACTCCTATCCACAATTGGAAAGCTCTGTGGATCTAGTTTCTAATGCAAAAAACAGCTAGACTAACAATGCAAGCTTTGTAGAGAAGAGTCATAATGGAATCATTGAAGGATTATCTAGAGCAATCCTCTATGGTGCCACTGGGTGTCATGTAGGCCTACATGCATCACTAGGTGCTACCATGGTTTGTCATGGCGGCGAAAGGCCCGATTCCCCCGAATCGGAGCGGATAAGGGGCGGGCCGAGTTGTGATCCGCATGGATCCGCCACCCGGCCGCGAATCGAGTGGATCCGATGCGATCCGATCCGATTCGCGGATCCGCCACGATCCGATCCCTGATTCGCCTGATGCGCCCCGATTCGTCTGATACCTCTTCAGGCAAGGTTGTCAGGAGTCAGGGCTCAGGATCCTCTTCAGGCAGGGTTGTCAGGATCTCCTTATTTACCTGAATATCATTTAAGTAAATGTTACATTTACTTAAGATATTACATGTAAATAAGGAAGTATCCCCCATTTGAATCCAATAAAAATATCAAAAAAATCATATCTCTTACCAATAAAAAGTCAACTCTCCCACCGAAGAAGAAAATCGCGATTTCGATGATTTTAGCGAAATGCTAACTTTTTAATCTCTCATAATTTGGTCTATCTAAAAATTTGATAATTCAAATAAACCATATGGAACACTAAAAATTCAAAGTCCAGTAAAAAAAATCAAACGTGCATGTGACTTCTCCAAGGAGCCGCTCTCTACTGACAGCACTTAGTCTGCTCGAGGCATCTTAGGATTTGGTCAAACTTAAGCTATCATCACCTAAACTCATGAGAAACTAGAAAGTGACAATTCTCATGTTGTAAACGCCCAACGGAGGCACATATACCCCGTTGTGAGCATGAATGTAAATGACACTTTGTGTAAATGTCCAATGGAGGCACAAACACCCCATTGAGGACATGAGTACAAGTACCATACTTTGTAAACGCCTAATGGAGGTACATACACCCTATTAAAAGCGTAAATGTAAATGTCATGATTGCATTCAAATATACTTGTGGAAATTTACTTAGTCATCCATTTCTTTAAATTTCGGCATACGGTCTTTTAACAACACATATCGCATCGAGGTGTTCGAGTGTTATGCTCGATGTAAATGAAACACCGACTCCGGTCGGTGGGGAACGGTCCAGTACACGACCACTCCAATCGCCCTGAAAATACGAGTGCGCGCGGAAAAAATGAAATGAAATATTCGAGGGTTCCGGGTCTTTACCCAGTACCCCTCATAAAATAAATCTCTTTGTGTTTCCTGTAAACAGTCTGGCACGCCCGCAGCAAAAAATAAAATAATAATAAAAATATTCGGAGCCCCTCGGTGGGACCCTTTTTTATTTTTATTTTATTTTTAAAAGAAAAAAGAAAGATAAGAAAATTCCGCGTTCCAACATCGTTCCACCTTATGCTCCTCCCTATGGAAGGGCAGCTGCATGCATGCCGGAGGCAAGGAGATGCTTTTGTCGATTGCCTCACTGTTGGAACGCGGAATTTTCTTTCTTCTTTCGATCCACCTCTCCTATCTTCGAGATGGATCTTTTGCGTTTGGGCGTGCCAGACTGTTTGCGGGAAACAGACAAAGATTATTTTATGAGGAGTATTGGGTGCGGACCCTGATACCCTCGAATTATTTTCCGCGTGCGCTCGCGTTCAGGGCGATTGGAGTGGTCGTGTACTGGACCGTTCCCCACCGACCGAAGTCGATGTTTCATTTACATCGAGTATAACACTCGAATACCTTCGAATGCGTAATGTTTGTTAAAAGACCCGTATGCCGAAATTTAAAGAAGAAAGGCAGATGACAATGGATTTCCACAATTTTATTCAAGCATGCTCATGTCATTTATGTTTATGACATGACGTTACATTACATGTACGCCTTTAGTGAGGTTTTGTACCTCCACTGGGCGCGTATACAACAAGCCAAGTACATGGACGTCGACGACAGGGTGTTTGTGCCTCCGTCGGACGTTTACACGATAGTGGGTACATATGTGTTACCAGTGGGGGTGTTTGTGCTCCATAGGTTAAAATGCCTCAACGTGTGCCCTTTTACGACACCGGAGGACTTAAATATATGTGCCTCAACGTGCGTCGTTTTAAGACACCGGAGGACTTAAGTACATGCCTCGACGTGCGTCGTTTATGACGCCGGAGGACTTAAGTACGTGCCTCGACGTTCGTCGTTTTATGACGCCGGAGGACTTAAGTACATGCCTCGACGTGCGTCGTTTTATGACGCGGAGGACTTAAGTACATGCCTTGGGGGTCTTATAACAACCTGTGGTGTCTCCGTGTGGGCGAACGCAGGAGGGCTCGACACGGAGAGGAAGCACCAACGGGCGTCGAAGACCTTCCCCGACTCGTGCGGCCTATACAAGCTCACGCACGGACCACCTTTGAGCACGGGCAGACTCTGGGCTTGGGCCGGAGATCGCGCGTTTAAGCCGATTCGGCGTTTTTGTGGGCTTGTAAGCGTGTTTGTTGGAATGGGGGAGTACCCCCCTATTTTAGGGGCTCGAAGGGGTGAAACGGCGGGGGTGTCCTCCCCGGCGGGGGTCTCCCAGCTCGAGCGTCGAGGCGGGCGCGGGCGCCGAGGCATCGCGGACCGGCGGGGGTGCGCACGCGAACCGGCGGGGGGTTGCGTGGACTGGCGGGGGGGTGCGCCCGGCCTGGACTGGCGGGGGTGCGGCCCCCCGCTTGAACCGGCGGGGGTGCACCCCCCGCCGAACCGGCGGGGTGCGGCCCCCGCTGGACCGGGGGGGGGGGCGCCCCTGCCGAACCGGCGGGGGCGCGGCCCCCCGCTGAACCGGCGGGGGTGCGCCCCCCGCCGAACGGCGGGGGGGTGCAGCCCCGCCCGGCCCGGCGGGGGTGCGCCCCCTGCCGAACCGGCGGGGGGCCCGCACCCCGCCTAACCGTCGGGGGTGCGGCCCCCGCCCGGCCCGGCGGGGTGCGCCCCCTGCCGAACCGGCGGGGGGCCGCGCCCCGCCTAACCGGCGGGGGTGCGGCCCCGCCCGGCCCGGCGGGGGTGCGCCCCCCTGCCGAACCGGCGGGGGTGCGCACCCCGCCTAGCCGGCGGGGGGCCCCGCCTGGCCCCCCCTATAAATGGGGTGGGCCTCCACTCCATTGGCCATTTCCTCGGTTTCCGCGGGAGAGAGCTCTGTGGGCCTCCCGTGCGGTGTTCGTTGGTCGACGGCCGTGCCGCGCACGTGCACGCGTGCGCCGCTTGTGCTTCTCCGGCCGTCTCACGTGCGTTTGTCCCCGTTTCGGAGGGCACGTGCATTTGACCTTTCCGGATCCTTCGGCTTCGGGCGCGGCTTCGAACGTTGATCCGGACACGGAGTTTCTGGCATCCAGAGTACGCATTCTTCGCCGTCGACGAGCTTCTCGGGTCACCTCGCTTCCGGGGACACTCCGGATTGATGCGAGCACTCGGGTTCATCTTCCCGATGTCCGAGCGGGGGATCGGGAGCTCATCCCTGGTTCCCCCAGGGCGTATTTGTCGCCCGGGGCTTGTTCAAGTCCCGATATTTTCCGGGTTCAACACTCACCTATGGCGTTTGCTTCATAGTTGATTTCCCGCCATTCCGGGTAGCCTGGCCCAGGTCAGTAGGCTCGACCCGGAGACCGAGTTGGTGGATCTTGAGGAGATCTTTATTAACGGTGAAGAGCGCCTCCTCTCTTTCATTCTGCTTTTCTTGACTCCCGTCGGCATTTTGCTTTCCTTTGCCAGTTGGTGCAATCGAAGTCCCGCCAAGGGGTTCTCCAAAATATAGTAGGGCGTCTGCCAAATTGCATTCATTTGGATGAAAAGGGATCTGATCAGCGAAGTTTGTATATTGTTCTCCTCCCTTGACATATTTTATGCATTGGTGGAATGTTGAAGGGATGATCTGATTTTCATGCAGCCATGGCCTTCCAAAGAGGGCTTTGTATAATGTGTTGGCATTGATGATGTAGAATACGACCTTGGTGGTGAAGTCATCCATGACTAGCTGTACTTCCACCTTCCCAAGGCGCTTACCGAGTTCTGATTGAACCCGGCAATTATGACATCATTCACCCTCTGTAGGTAGGGTATAAGATATAAGGACTTGAAAGTCTTGAGGGGCATTATATTGACAGACGCCCCAGGGTCAACCAAAATTCAGTTGAGTTCATGTCCATTGACCTTTCCTTACATATACAAGGGGTGGTTATGGTATAATGAGGGTAGCAGCATATCTTTGTCAGAGAATGTCACCTCCACTGCCAATGCCTCTAGGCTGGAGTTTGGAGTTCGGCATAGGCTCCATAGACCTCGGGCTCTTGCAATATCTTAATGAGGGCCCCCCTCATCTCCTTGCGCTAAGCGATAGCATCCCATATACTGATATTAGCAGGGAATCGCTTCATGTGCTGTATGATCTTGTGGTCGACTCGAGCGCGGATTTGATCTAGAGGTGGGACCATGTCTGCCAGAGATTCTGGCGACTGCCCGAGATTGTCGCCTTGCTTCGCCCCTGGTTGTTCATCTGGCCTTTCTTTAAATAAAGAGGCCAAGAGACCTTCCTCTTGGGATGAGGCCTCATCTTTGTCTTCTTCAGACGGAGCTAGCCGACCAGTTTGCTCGGTAACCCTTTTGTGGGGGAAACTGCTTGTGACCTCCTCACGCTCTTCCTCTTCGTCAGAGGGGTCGAAGACGAAGGAATTCACCCGCACTTTTATTTCGGGGATGGGTTGGGGCTTTCCGGAGAACTCTGACTTTGCTAAGACTCGGCGAGTCAGGCTTCAGGTAGGGTGGACTTCTTTCCTCATCTGTAACCCCTTCCTCTGCCTCGACCGCGGCGTTGATAAGTTGCCACAGTAGTTTTGCCAGCTGGAGGCTGCAAGCTTGCGAGCGGCGGTATCGACACCATATTGTAGGAGAAGTTCTTCAACATATCTTCCAACTTCTCGATGGTAATTTCATCATCCTTGTAGAAGATGGCCAATTCTTCGGATAGATGCAGTTTCTCGCCTTCTTGCGCCTGCTGGAGCATTTGACGAAGCCAACTTCTACGTTCGATCATGTGCTCCATCTCTTCCTAAGGGATATATTTGTCCAAAGAGACGCCCTTGGTAGGCCTAGAAGGAACATATTCCTCCAGCTTATCGATGAGCTTTTGCAACTTCTAGAGTGGGGTCAACTCTAGTAGGCCCCCCATAGCCGCGGCTTGTTCAGCCTGTCTCTTCAGGCACCTTTTAAGGTTCTTCTGCCTGTTCTTTTCTTGTGCCACTTCAATTGGTGAGGGGTCTTTTGCCCGCTCAGCTGGCTGAGAGGTGCCCTCTCGGCAGGTACGATTATGCGACCCTCCTGTTGGACCCCGAAAATTTATAAGGGCATCTATATAGGAATGCCGGAAATTACTCATACTGATCCGATATTTACTTAAGTAATATTAGGTCTTGGTCTTTCAAGTCGAGAAAATACTTATTTTGAAGGCCGACTTCAAATCCTTCAATGAAGTACAAGTTCAAGAAGAACAACACTTCGAAGAAGAAGATAGTATCAAAAAATCTTCGATGGCACGAGGTCAACAAGACCAAGGGTTCGAAGAAGATTACAACTTCAAATCCACTTGCAAGGGGAAGCACCAAGCACTTGCAAAGGCAAAATACAAGCAACTCTTTGTCGGGAGATTGCCGAGAAATGAAGTTCAAGGGTCTTCACGGAGGGTACCAAACAACCCCCGGCAAGGTCCGGAGGGGTTACATTTATAGAAAAAAAAAATCAAAGAGGAGAAAGCCCCTCTGGGTAGGAAAACCCCCTACCAGGAGAGGGGGGGCTCTCTGGGTAGGAGGCCCTCCCCCTCTCTAGGTAGATCTCTCTCTTTTCTTCAATTAAACAGTGGGAAACCCATAGCCGGATGGCTAAGGGGGTCGGAGATTTTGGGAGTGGAAGATTTTGAAAAGAAAGAAAAGCATTGAAGCCCTGTTCGTACTCGGCGTGAAGGTATTCGCCCTCGGCAAGCCAAAGTTGTCCCCTCCAACTGTAAAACCTTTGTGTAAATCCCACCCCATGTTGACTAGACTCCATGGGGGGGGGGTTTAAATTTTAAATATAAAGTGTTATATCTCCATGTTGAGCAAGACTCCATAGAGATGAAAATGTCGTGTGTTCATGTGTTCCAATATTTAAATATTTTTCATGTTGACCAAGTCTCCATAGGTGTAAAATATTTAAATATGATCATGTGTTTCCATGTTTAAATATTTTCCATGTTAAGCGAGTCTCCATAGATATAAAATATTGAAACATGTTCGTGTTCATTTCCCTCATGTTGAGTAAGACTCCATGAGGGTAAAATGTTTGTATGTTCATATGTTAATGCCTCCATAAGGAGACTCTGCCCAAGGCATACTCAAATGTTCACAATATAGGTTCATATGTGCGTACTTCTATGAGGAGACTCTGCCCAAAGTACGACCATATTTTCATCACATATGTTCGCGTGTGTCTTTGTGCGGAAACTCTACCCATGCAAAAACTCTGCTCAAGACACGACTCGTTCAAATGTTAAATGAATTCTTGGGTTCATGCCTATTTGTCCTGTCAAAAGTGCATGTTGAACTCACAAATGGAGTCCATGCCCCTTTTTAAAAGTCTATTTCGTCCGTTAAAATAGATTCATCATGTCTTTACTTTCTATAAAATGTAAACCTCGATTTTACTATCAAGGGTGTTCGGATTCAATCCGATGTAAATTAACATTCATTCCGGTCGATGGAGAAAGGATCCAATACACGAAATCTAAATTGTCTGATAAAATAAATACGAGGAACAAATGTGCTAAGAATAACAATAGACGCGCCCGTCCAATAAATGGACATAAAATTTCCCGCATCGAGTAGATTACAAATTCTGTCTGATTGACAGATTGGCACGTCCACAAGCAAATAGAAAAATAACAAAAGTAAAATAATGAGAAGTTTTTATTTTCTGCGTCCAACACCTCCCCTTTTAGGGAATTTTAAAGGAGAGCGCTTCTTCGGGGTCACAGTGACCCAGTCAGCTCTATCTAACTGACACTAAAAGGTAGAATTGATTGCCTGCTCAATTATCTCGAGCAACAATTCTTGAAATTAGGTCATATAAGGGCCAAGATTTTGAGAGGTTGGTTCCATTGTAAGCTCCTTGCCCTTTCGATCTTCATCTCGCCGCATGGGAGGCTTGGAAGACTCTGACGGGTCCTGATCCCGCCACTTTGTTTGGAGCTGGGCCGAGAACGTCCATGCTGCACACGGCCCTCTTGACAATGCACAGGATCCGACTCCTCATTTGGAGGTATATTTTTTGGCTGCTGCATTGAGACTCTGCCCCCTGAGCTTTGTCCGTGAGCGGGCGTGATTTGACGCCACAGAGACCCCTTTCTTTGTTTAGGTGGTCGCTACGGAACTTGCTCCACTGGGCTTTCAACATTAGCTGGAGACCGGGGCGGTGGTATGATCCACCCCTATTCATCGAGCGCAGGTTCCTTGGCATTTTCCAACTGCATATAATCAGTTTGCTCCAGTTCCTGCTAAGCTGCTGCTTGGCTCTTTTCAAGACCATGAAATTGCCTTTCGATTCGATCTCTCCCTTTTATATCAAGGTCTCGATCCAATCTCGCACAATTGGACATCTGTTGGTAGGGTGCAATAGCATGGCATGATATTGGCAATACATTGGGTGACGTTTATCCTCCGCAGTATATGTTGGTGGCGGATCGTGTGTCATTATGTGACCCCCTCTCAGAAGATTATCAAAAATCTTGTTGGTGTCTTCTTTCATGAAAGAGTTTTGATGAGAAAGCCGCCAGCCCGGATACCATATGGTGGGAACAGTGCTGGAGGAACCAACTTCCCTTGTCCCCGACTCTGGGAATGTAAATGCTGCTATTGTGTAGATTTCCGGTGGATGGATGACGTTGACCAAATGGGTAACATCAATTGGCTAATTCGCCCACCCACGAATGTGAGGCTGCTGTGGATGAACGAGAGAGCTGCCCAGGTCGATGACTCCTTGGTTGATCCAGGTTTCAACTTTATCCTTGAAGGCATAGCAGGCTTCTAGGTCATGTCTCACGACTTGGTGATATATGCAGTAGCCCGCTGGGATGCTTGTCGGTGGCGGGCAGCCTAACAACTATCCCCGTAGGCAGGGACGGAAGATTGCCAAAGTCCGATGGAGATGGAAAGAATATCGTTAGATGGGCTCGAAGATTCTTCCGAGAGCCACCCTCCAGATGGACGACGAGTCGGGAGCGCAGACGCAGCTATTAGGGCTTGGAGTCCATGATGGAGAGCAATCAGACACTCATCCATACTCTTTAAGCATCGAAGCATCTCGCGTTGGCCATGCCGCAATGATCGAACCTGCCTTTCGAGGCCTTGCATCGCTTCCAGCAACGACCCGTGTCCAGTGGCCGGGGAATGATGGGGTCCCGTACCCATTTGTGGATTGAGAGTCCCATAGACCAGCCTCAGACATATCTGGTCAAGAGGTCGGAGTATTAATGTGAATCATATTGGCCGATTGCTTCAGCTGATCCCAAGTATGAGGCTGTAGGGGATCCACCAAGCCGCCTTGCATTAAAATGAGGCAGTAGTTTGGCTCATTTACCCTATCAACCTCACCCAACAGTGGAAATCTAGAAGGGGGAGGGCGGGACTTGAATAGATTTCACTCAATTTTAACAAATCACTGATTGAATTCAAAATCTATTGTAGATTCAGACAGGTAATGTGAACACAGAACAGATCTAAGACCAGTTGTGTATGCAAATAGTAAAATTAGTGGTGCCAAATTGACATCAATAGTGTTTATAAAGCGTGCCTACCAAACATCTAGCATAAATTGAGATCAAACCATGTGAACACAGCAATATAAGCTGGGTCGGACTACACAACTTGTGTATCCTACGTCCACCGTCTACACACGCACACAAATTGCTTATAAAGCAAGTTTGAAGCACACACACAGGTGACCACAATTTGAGATGAGAGAGTTCTCAGATCGAAACACACACACGTGAGATTGAGCATAGGAAATGCTCAATTCACATTTCACACACTAGAGAAGATGAAATTTAAACTCAGATGAACAATTCGGAGGAGAACAAGATAAAAGTAATTGGTTTCGAATCCCCCTTTAGCCTTTGTCCACATCTTCTGACTTTAAATTCAAGGAATCTGATGCGAACCCACGAGCCTTGATGACGAATTTGAACTCCAATCGGCCTCCACAGATGAATCTTCAGGTTTGCTTGCTCTGGAACTCAAACAGTGCTTTGGATAGCCTTTTCTGGCCGCCATAGGCTCCTTGAGAGATGTGTGTGGGCTCACTCTTCAAAAAGAGACAAAGGGCACCTTTTATAAGTGTGTCCTTGTCCTCGCACGTACATGGGAATGCGTGTACAAAGAAAGGACGCCCTAATTAAGTCCTCGTGTCGCTCACGTCTTGGGCGCTGCCCTTTATGGTTGTCGAAAGCCGCACAACAGTTGTCAACAACTAGTGCAAGAAATTGTTCATTCAAAAGCAATTTTCTGAGGGTAGCCTTAAGTTGTCGATAGACGTCTATAGGTTGTCGACAACTTCTGAGTCATCCAGAACTTCATCTCAGAATTTAGGATTCGCTTGTCGACAGACAATGGCTACTTGTCAACAACTACGACTAGTGGTTGTCAACAACTACTGTTACAATTCTTATTTCAAGAAACGAATTGCTTCAGTCTGCCTTCAGTTGTCGACAGCCAATTGATGGGTTATCGACAGGCATACTCTCATCTCTTTTTCTTCAGACTTGGTTTGATCTTTTGTGCTCTTTAATCTTACAATTGTTCTCCTACAAAAAAAGCTTTACTTTAGATGTTTTCATTCAAGGATCATGAATCAAAATATAATATTTCCATGTCGTTGCTATCATCAAAAATAATGTGTGCAACATATTACTCAACAGTCCGCTCGCCTCGTTGAGCGAAATGGTCATCCACAATCTTTTCAATCATCTGCAGTTGGGCGACAATATCTTTAGTTGTGGAGGCTTAAGAGTTTAGGCCCCAGTGGGGCTGCAGTCCTGGATCGACAGTGTAGTTGTTGGGCACGGTTGCTTGCTGGTTGACATGGGGCAAGTCGTCGGGCTAATGTCCACTCCGAGCATTTTGGTTTGTCGTCGGCCTAAGGAGACGTAGTGCATTTGTGCTTGCCTGTTGTCCTATCTCTAGCATGAGAATGGCCATTTTAGCCTGCCACCGATGCATAACTTCATTTTTGGCATCGTCTGACATTGCCTGAAAAACGGCACTGGTTGGCGGCATGTAGAACGGCTCAGGTCGTCCTCCATCAATCGGGAGGTGTCTGCCCTCGAGATGGAGGCTAGCAACCTCGTCTTCATATGCTCCTTCACGGTCATCCCAAATTTGGCTCAGGAGTGGCCCATGGCCATATTTAAGTGGTGGCTCTATAGCCAGTCCTTGATTTGATGGCCTAGCCTGACCAACTGTACTGTCCTTAGAAAGGTCTTCTGGCAGCACTTCTGGTATAGCGGTGGATTGCATCACCTCTACGACCGGGTTCATCTACCCTGGCCATGTTACGAGGATGCCAGATGGCTCAGCCAGGTCCCTACCAGAGGCATAACAGGTGAAGATCTTCATCCCTCCACCTCCATCACGAGTCTGCGACACCCTTCGCTTCTTTGGCTTTTGTGTGCTTGGGCGAAATGCTGCCCCCAGCCTATCGAAAACTGAGGTGCTCAATCTTTCGAAGACCGAGACTCGTGGTGCGGGAGGTTCACAACAACTTCTGTCTCCCTCTAGGATGGGTTCTGCCTGAGAAGAGATGAAGTTGGGCTTTCGATATATGCCCCTCCTCTTCTGTCTGCGAGGATGAAGGAGTTCGGGGTTCTGAGCTTTTTCTGACTTAAGATGTTGTTTCTTCGAGTCTTGTGTGAGTTGGCCCACTCTTCCTTGCTTTATTCAACGGGCCTCCTGCTTGGTGACCCACACCTGCCTCATTTTGCAAGGTTGGTTTGGCACTGAGTTGAACACTTGCTCAGGTCGGGTTCCTTTTTGGGAATCCCGTCTGCCTAGACGCATCCCTTGGAGGGGAGCGAATTTGTTGGAGGTAGGTATGGTAAGAACACATATGTCCCTTCGCATGATTGGCTCACCTCCGTCAAGTCGGATGCGTACATTTCTGATGAGAATAGTCTTGTCGGAGTTGGAAACGACTGCCCTGGGCTTATTACCCTTGCAGCCCTGGTGCTGCCCCTTTTCTTAGGGATTACGACACGAGAAATAGTATTAACCGAGAAAACTCGACCTTGACTTGGGCAAGTCATGATGCCCCCAGTAGCTGCTGGCTTTGGTGCTGCCGCCGACGTTATCTTGACGGAGGACACCACCCCCAAGAAGTAGGGGAAGCCCACAACAGCAAGAAAGTCGTCGAACACCATGGGCGTGTTGAGGTAGCCGTATCTGACATGATTGGCGACGACGAGCGGACCATATGTGACCGCTGCCAGTTGTGGGCTTATTACCCTTGCAGCTCTGGCGCTACCCCTTTTCGTTGAGACTGCGACACAAGAAATAGTATTAACCGAGAAAACTCAGCCTTGAGTTGGGCGGGGCTTGATGCCCTCAACAGCTTCCGGCTTTGGTGCTGCCGTCGGTGTTATCTTGACGGCGGGCACCACCCCCAAGAAGTAGGGGGAGCCCACAACAGTAGGAAAGTCGCCGAACATCGGGTGTGGTGAGGTAGCCGTATCTGGCATGATTGGCGACGATGAGTGGACCATATGTGACTATTGCCATTTGATCGTATCAGATATTTGCAGGTTGAAACGGGATTTTCACGCTGGCTTCAGCTCCTTTTGATCCTGCAAGGATGTCAACCATTACATAACCCATAGCTCCTTTAGGTATGCATGATAGGTAGGAAGTAGAAGCGATTTCAAAAGCCTTGGCCACCTATTGTAAGCACATGTCGTGCAGGCATCAGACTATGCCACGTCGTGGTTGGAACATGTAGAGCAGAAGGAATGGGTTGTCATGCGTCATGCAAACGGGGGCCACGTCGTGGGCTTAGAAGGTCGAGAACTCGCGAGGGCTAAGTTGGCATGAGAAGTCAAAGCGATGTTGGACTCTCGTGCTCAAATCTGCTACGGCCTAATATGGGCAGTAAATACTAGGAAGGGTCCCACTGAGCGTGCCAAATTGTTAGCCGGATGCGCAGGGAACACACGTGCCACAACGCACAGATACGTGCATCAAGGCGAGACGTGTTTATATATATATACAATATAATATGGGATTGTATCTGCATGTATGTGTATATGTGCATGGGCATGCCAGACTGTTTTAAAACAGACAAAATTTTGGGGGACTAAAAATGGGTGGTTAAGAAGGCCGATATCCCCAATCATACCTTTCTTGCCTTTGTTGGCCTTCATATCCCCCATGTTGTTCTTGTGCTTCCCCTTGGCTTCCTTTTTGTTGATGGGGTGGTACTGAATAATCCTCATATCGTGAAAGGATACCCCTAAGCTCATAAACTCATATGGCTCCAATACCTACAGGCTGTAGCAGCACCATCATTATCATCATCAGCAGTAGCAACAGCAGCAGATGATTGAGTGGAGTCATCACTCCGAACTGCTTTTCCTTTCTTAAGCATCTTTCTTCGACGGTGATAATGCATTGCTCTATCTCATATAATCTCACCAAATGAGGTGGTAGGGGTGGAGCCTCAAAAAATGGCTCCCCAACAGGTGTCTCCTCGGGAGAGTCCTCTACATGATCTTGTAATTTTCTTCTTGGTTCCTCTATTCTTCTTTCCTTGTGCGATTTTGTTTTTCTCTTTCTTCCTCTTTAGGTCCAATTGAGTGGTAGATCTTCTTAAATCTGACTGAGATGAAGAAAGTCTACTAGACTCTTGTATAGTGGCAGATCTTCTTAATTCAGGCCTTTGACCTCTCTCAGGAAGAGACGCATATACGGGTACATGTTCTTCAAATTCTACATCTTCTGCGCATGTCTTAACCAGGTGATCATCAGGATGAAACTCAGGTATATCTCCCTCACCCACAAAGGATCTTTCAAGAGGGGGACAAACATCCAAAGCAAATGCAAGACTCTTCTTGGGGCACCTTAAGGCTTAGATCTGAATATTTCAAAAAAAGTACATAAGAAAGAAAGAGGAGAAGAGAAAAAGAGAGGAAGAAGGAAGAAGCGGCGACAGCGGCGGCCAGCGACGAGCCTCCTCAGAGCTCCTACAGCGGCACTATCTGCGCAGTCCCGATCCCTCCTTAAGGAGGGATCTGTAGGAGTCCGCCCTAGTCGGGCACTCTAGGAGGATCTAGCTCGACTAGGGCCGACTCCATTAAAAAGAACCAGTTTCTCGTGGAAGCGGCCTAGAGCGGGTGGAATCAGGGTGGAGTGCTCAGAGTCGAGCTGGGTCAGCGCGATTCCACCTGAGTCCGGTTGATCCACCCCGATTCCACCTTATATCGCGGGTGGGTCGTTGTTACGCC
This sequence comes from Colocasia esculenta, assembly GCA_014218235.1. Lineage (NCBI taxonomy): Eukaryota > Viridiplantae > Streptophyta > Magnoliopsida > Alismatales > Araceae > Colocasia > Colocasia esculenta. Next base: position 3,828 of record JACBKR010002862.1, on the reverse strand, counting down.
CCCCCCCCCCCCCCCCAATTGAGTCACCATAGGCCGATTCCGCTCCGAGTCGGCCGACTTTGTCATCCATGCCTTGGCCTCCTATTTATAGAGACGAAAGAGGGGAGAGAACCTGGAGATGAGGTATCTCCGGGTTTAAAACCCAGAGACCCCCATCTCCGGATTTTAAACTCCCCCTACCTTTTGTAATTTTTTAAGAGGGCCAAGGCTTAAACCTAGAGATGGTATCTCCGGGTCTTTTAAAAAAAAAAAAACCATTCTTAGGTTACCCCTTTTTGGGTGGAAATTTTGGGGTTCAACAGTAAGATACATCAAAAACCTTTATAACTATGTATACATGTTGAAAGCACCACTGTTCAAAGGTTCAATAATATTCTTTGTCGATTATGTACATAGTTTACTTTTCAGTCAAACATGACAAAACATTCTCAGAATGACAGGAAGATATGCACCCTTAAATAGAAATAAATGGCCACTCTTCACAGGGATGCAAAGGCAACTAACAGAAAGAAGAACCCACAAGGAAAATTATGACAGGATAAAAAATTAGGAAGAAATACAAAAGGGGATTATTTCCAGTGGCATCATTTAAACAATACAGCAGGAATGACCAGAAGAACACATGCTTCAACATCAGGATGATAAGTATAACTGAAGGGTACCAACATACCTGAATTTCAAAAGAACAACTTTTTATCTCATTACATTCAGTAGATGAATCAGTCATACACTCCAGAGATTTTTGTTCATATTCCTGAGATTTACTCAGATTCTCTTCAGCTGCAGTAGAAGTGTCGCTTTGTAACAAAGAGACCTCAACCCCATCATCAACTGACACTGAGTAACTACTGTCGTTTCCAAGCCATGTACAGTTCCTCAGTAGTGCGCCATTCTATTTAGGAGGGTGACAATCAAGTCCCAGAAAAATTAAAAATAAGGGGCACACCGAGCATTTCATGTTGGTTACACACATGATTTAAGGAAAAAAAAAACATTCATACTAGAATATGATAAACGGTAGTTCAATGGAAACAAGAATAGAGGGTGGTTCTTCATTAGGACAGCCAGTCATATATGCCAAGTACGTACGCTTTGTGAAGATCCATTGGGATAGAAGAAATAAGAAACCAGTCCAACATAACATCAGAAATAAAACCAAAGAAACAGAAGCACCAATCATTCAGCACACAAAATGCATTCACAAATGACAAAAGTAGTTTATACAAAGAGGAAAAGATAGGTCACAAACTGATGACAATTGACATGCACCAAAGACCAAGGTTCAAGAACTAGGGGATCAGGGCCAGATTGGCCAGCCCAAAACCTTTTGGATCGGCCGAGGTCTCCCCGGTTAAGGAGAATTCCTTAACCAGAGGGAGGTCCCTCCGGTTAAAGGGGTTTTGATTTTTTTTTTTTTTTGTGCCAACAGCGATATAAGAATGGAGAGTGTTGGGCCTACGGGAGATGTTGTTCATTTTGTAATAAATATTTTCTCATGTGCATTTGTGCTAACCTATCATCTTGGGGGCTGGTGCAGGTCAACGAGAAGATGATGATGACGTTGAATTTGAAAAATTGATGCAAGTCCCCTCCTGCACACGGTCAATTATGAAGCACCTGTCATTGCTTCATCACAATCAAGGAGGGCAGCGTCATCTACCCAAATTGCTGCTCGCTCACAACCTAGAAAGGCAACATCATCATCTCAGGCTGCAAAGGGAAGGCAGATAGCTTTAGATTCCGCCCAACAAGGGTTGGTGCAAAGGGCTCCCGACCAGCCAAAGCTGTTGTTATACGAGAGCCACCTCCCCCACCACAGAAGAAGAGTTGGCTTCCTTGGGGATCCAAGAAAGACAAGAAAGGAGCTGCCCCTATTGAAAATCCTCTTGATATTACAGATGCAGAGACCTTGGATCCTAAGCAGAAGACGAGACACCTTCTCCCTCTGATGCTCACTTACCAAACAGTAGCTCGCACAATTCTGACACTACTGGTACACATGATGGGTCTTCTGATGATGATGATAGAAATGGGGGAGGAGGCAGTGGTGACAGTGGTCAGGGAGGTGGATGCGGCGGTGGCAGTGGTCAGGCAAGTGGAGGCGGTGGTGATAGTGATCAGGTAGGTGGAGGTGATGGTATAGCATTCACACAGGAGCAATATTTTCATGGTGCAAGCCAAGATACTTATCACGGTGCTCCATTGCAATATAACAGAAGGTCCAAGACTAGCAATGGCGGCCATTTTGGACCGGATTCAACAGTGGACAGTGATAGCTATCAGACTATGGTATCAGAGTTCGAGAGAATTGAGTACACAGAAGTTTGTTGGATCCTACGGCAAGTATAGTCATCGCAGAGTCCATCGGCACAGGCTACTCTACCAACTACAGTGGGTACACCGGCCTAGTATACCTTGCTCCATATGGTATACTGCTTCACCTCTTGGCTATCCTACTCCAGAGGATGTGCAGATGGCACAACTGAGTGTGTATCGGTCCTGCCACCTACTATTGGGACCATTATGTTAGGGAATCTCAGAACAGATATAGCACATTCATGACATGGGATGAGTTTCGTAGTCATGTGTTCACCACAAAAGGTCATCTAATTGGAGACTACCATCAGGATCAGATAAGTCAACCAGCCCAGCTCCAGTGGGGTAGTTATGATCCATATCACCAGGGGTATTGGGGATATAGACTATTTAGTTATTGTATTTTGTGTTTGGAGTTTGCAGTTTGTGTTGCATATGTAAATTGTAAACATTATCATTTTCATTTTATTAATGAGATTCATTTGTTTCCACTCTTCCAATGAGATTTGCCATTCAAAATGGATGTTCATATATCAAATCATGGTTCAAAGTAGGACTACAATGCATAAATAAGGATGAAACATATTCACACGAAGCCTAAACCAAAGAATCAGCATAAAAAAGGGCCAAATCACATATTTTCCGCAGGAACCAGGCGAACTGGACCGATTCGGGTGAATCAGAGTGAATCAGGATTTCCCCGATTTGCCTCCCGATTCTGATCCGGCGAACCTTGCTGCTGTTACTCAACCTTTGAGCATCCACTATTCTCATCTCTAGATGCGACCTCAACGTTGTCCCCAAGTCTTGCTCTCTCCTTAGCAGACATTTCTCACCTCCAACATATTTTTTCCCAACTCAAGTTCACGATTTCTGCCTCATAAGTCCTCAGGTACACCGGGGACTGCTCTGAGCATCTCATCCACTGTTTAACAGTGCTCCTTGAGTCATTGACTCTGGAGCCATGAATCATATGACTGACATTTCCACTTCCAATCTTATTCCTTGAGTTCTGAACAAGATAAAGTTACTGCTGCAGATGGCACTCGTGCTACAGAACTGTGCAAGAGAAGTGCCAGTCCTTATTTTACTGTCTTGTACTTGAATATATAAGGAAGTTATTTTACATAATGTGGATATTTTGCAGCTGATTTTTCATTTTCTTTCAGACCTAAGGACTTGCTTTAGTGAAATTATGGTTTAAATCTTAAGTCTAGTCTTAGTGGCCCAATTAACCTCTTTGCCATCATGATGACAAGTTTAATATAGGAGTATATGATGAAATCAGTTGAAGTTGGTCCCTAAACTGGCACTTGTTGGTTCCCAGTCTGAACCTGAACCGGGACCAGAACTGGCCCCATGAATCCCCAGACTGATTTCCTTCTGCAAACCTTCTTGTGATCAGTCCAGATTTGTTTCGCTGACATCACATGCATGGATGCAGACAATGGCTATATGGTTGCTAAGGTTGGAGAGCTTAAATCAAGGCCAACTAAAGAATGAGGCCTCAAC
>JACBKR010002861.1:0-32602 GCA_014218235.1 Colocasia esculenta | reverse complement strand
AAAGACGACAGTGGGACAGTGACACTTGTGTTTATTTTTAGTCACTTGTAGCGCGCTCGTAGTTGGGGGTACGGACACCAGTAGACGTACTGGACCCCAGCTAGTCCTTTTCCAGTGCCTCACTCTAGCGAGCCCAGGCCAGGGTCTCTGGAGGTGCCAGGCATGGGCCTGTGACCGTGTGGTCTGCAGGTGGTGGTGTTTAGTTGGTCTCCACAGTTGCTTGACCTTTTTACGTGGAGCAGCAGCTGAACCTTTCGTCCGTGGCTACGAGACTGAGAGGTAGACCTGTGTTAGTTGTCCGAGTCAGCTTCTGTGTCGCGAACCAGTTCTCGTGGCTCGTGTTGGCTGTCTCTACTTAGCTTGTACACCTGTACTGGTTTTCCGTTTAATTATTACTGTTGTTTCTCGTAGTCGGCAGACGGTGAGTACTCTTACAGCTTTACTTACCTGCTTAGCTGTTATATTAATTGTTGGTGTTGTTTACTATTCGTACTCGTGGTGTTTGTTTCGCTCGGTTTTGGGGGAGTTCCCTACTGAGCCAGTGACTAGAGAGGCTCACCCCTACCCCCACAAGTGAGAGCGAGGAGGACGTCTCTCGTCCGACGTCTAGTTCCGGGCCGCGTCGTAGCGGTGCAGGGTCAGCACCTCCAGCAGAGTAGCTTCAGCAGTGTAGTTTTGTAGTTGGTTACTTTCTTCAGTTGTACCTCGGGGTATGCCCCAGGCTCTTGTACTTCTTTTTAGTTTTTGTGAAAATTTGGCTATGTAAACTTGTGATATATATATATGAAATGTGGTGTGTTCCTTTATGTTTACACGGACTGTGGTTTGGTATCCCTTGCGAGGCTTCGGCCCGTTCGCGGGAGGCGGACTCGGATCAAGTACGTTATCAGTTTAACGGGCTTGGCCGAGGCGATCCGTCACAATTACAATCTAGACTAAATCCATTAATGTAGAGATTGAATTAAATTATAAATCTTACCGTTCAGCTACCAAATTTATCTCTTGACCATTGTTCTCATGAAATCATGTGCAATTGCTTATTACTTGTTTCCCATCATCATTATGAACATGATATTACACATGCTTACTTATTGAAACTCTCATTGGCCATTATTAATGACTGTGGGTATCTACATTTAAAATTTTACATGAGATGCTGACAGGGCACGGCGTGTGTCCAAGGGCTCCAATCTAGCCCCAATGACGGCGAGTCATAGATATACTATTACCATGGGGTATAAAGATTACTGGCGTTGCATCTGCGCTGGGAGTACTTTCTTGCTTGTTGAATGTTAGATACATAACCACATACACGTGACCTGTGTGCACTCTTGGTGGATCTTTCCTTGGTGTACATTTGTTTACGTGCCTGATTAGTGTTACTTGATCGTGCTTGTGCAATCTGCTTGCTTGCTTGCGTGATATGGCCATCCTGCATTTATTGCAACTAGTGATATCTTGCATTCTTATAAACTATTGACATTAAGTGAAATCTTACGTGCTTGTACAAAGTGATCTATTGTTAGTTCTCTCTTGTTATATCATTCCAGATCTTATTCTATCTTGATCACTCTATCTAGTTTGTTTCATGCATCATGTTTTAATCTGTTTTATTCGTACACGCATATCATGACATTCATCGTGCTTACCTAGTTCTAAAATGTTAATCACTTATATCATTGCCCGCACATTTAGATATAAATCCTACTGAGCTAGTTTGCTCATTCCCCTACTTTTCCTCGATTTAGGTGACTATGAAGTTCAAGAGGAAGAGCAAGTCGAGGATGGGAATGCATCCGAGTGATGAGCGTTCCAATTATGAGTCTGTCTATAGTTAGATCATTTGAGTGTTAGAACAGTGTAGTAGGAAGTGAGGTATTATGTACTTTCCTTTTTATTGAGTCTTAGTCCTGTACTAGTTTCAATTTTAATACATTTATATTGAGTTCAACATTTGGGCCCTATTATGATGTGGTTTTGATACCCATTTAGTGCGTGCTAGCTAGAGACTTATTTGCCAACTGTTCACGTCTCGAAAAATCGACTCGAATTCTTCGAACTAATATCCGCTGCGTAATTCTCGGGATGTGACAAGAATGATTGCCAAATGACTTAGAACATGTTGATAGGAAGAGCTATACGATATCAAGGATGTGAAAGAAATATGCTACCATGTTTAAAAACCTAGTATATGTTATATCTTGAACTGTCTTTCATGTGACTTGTTGGGTGCATGTAGACTCACACTTGATTAACATTTCAAGAGAGACTGAGGATACCCAAGAGTTAGTGCACTCTAACTCGGAGCATGAGGACGTGGAGGCTTAGTACTTTTCCTTGAGTGTGTTGAGAGATTATGTATGTGAGAATAAAAGGTACTTTGAATTTTAGGCATTGGACTTATGAATTGTAATAATTTGGACTATTGCTATCTTTCCTTTATGCTTCAAACTAGTAATTGGATATGATGTTGATTGAAAATTTTGGGTTCCATATTCCATTGCAACTTGTTGGAACTAATTGTCATTTATGTATATCTCAATTTGTACCGACTATTGTTGGATATTTTCCACTGTAATACCTCTATTGGATCCAATGTGAGTTGGAATAACTGTACTAGGTCTAAGAGGGGCGTTACATGACTTGTACGGATAGACCTACTCGTATGACCTATAGTAGAAAGACTTGCTCGTACAAATTTTGTGACTCATACACGGTAGTCTACACTTATGACTCGGACATGACTTCTAATAATACTCTACTAACATGCAACTAAGTGTAACTTATACTACATAGACTTACTCGTATGACTTGTACGGGATAGACCTACGCATATCACTTGTAGTAAAGACTTACTTGTACGAATGTTTGTAACTCATACACAATAGTGTACACATATGACTCAGACATGACTTCTAATAATACTATACTAACATGCAACTAAGTGTAACTTATACTACATAGACTTACTCGTATGACTTGTACGGGATAGACATACTCGTACGAATGTTTGTGACTCATACACGGTGTTTATGGTATATATAGGTGAAATGAATGTATTTATAGTGAATGTGTGGTATTTATTGGTGAATGTGTTTTTATGTAGGTGAATAGACAACCCAACTGGAATTGTACAGAGCTATGCAAGCGTTGGTGTTTATGGCATTATAGGTGAATGTATGTATTTATAGGTGAATGTGTGGTATTTATTGGTGATTGTGTTGTGTATGTAGGTGAATAGACAACCACACTGGAATTGTACAGAGCTGTGCAAGCGTTGGTGTTTATGGCATTTATAAGTGAAATGTGTGTATTTATAGGTAAATGTGTGGTATTTATTGGTGAATGTGTTGTATATTTAGGTGAATAGACAACCAGACTGGAAGAGTACATATTGATGCAAGTGTTGATGTTTATGGTATTTATAGGTGAAATCTATGTATTTATAGGTGAATGAATAGTATTTATCGGTGTCCGCCGCCTGTAGGTGGGTTGGACATTGTGGGTGTGGGGGGACGCTTCGCCCCGGGTTCGATCCCGGGCAGCGCTGGGTTATCCAGTGGCGGATGCCACTGGACCGCTAACCAAAAAAAAAAAAGAATAGTATTTATCAGTGAATGTATTGTATATTTAGGTGAATAGACAACCAGACTGGAAGAGTACAGATTGATGCAAGTGTTGATGTTTATGGTATTTATAGGTGAAATGTGTGTATTTATAGGTGAATGAATAGTATTTATTGGTGAATGTGTATGTAGGTGAATAGACATCTACACTGGAAGAGTGCAGATTGATGCAAGTGTTGATGTTTATGACATTTATAGGTGAAATGTATGTATTTATAGGTGAATGTATAGTATTTATTGGTGAATGTGTTCTACATATAGGTGAACAAACTGACTGCCACACTGGAATTGTACAGAGCTATGCAAGTGTTAATGTTTATGGCATTTATAGGTGAAATTTATATATTTATAGGTGAATGTATAGTATTTATTGTGAATGTGCAGTATTTATTGGTGAATGTGTTCTACATATAGGCAAACAGACTGACTGCAACACTGGAATTGGACAAAGCTGTGTAAGTGTTGGTGTTTATGGTATTTATAGGTGAAATGAATGTATTTATAGGTGAATTTGTGGTATTTTTGGTGAATGTCTTCTATATGTAGCTGAATAGACAACCACACTGGAATTGTACAGTGTTGTGCAGACGTTAGTGTTTATGGCATTTATAGGTGAAATAAATGTATTTATAGGTGAATGTGTGGTATTGGGTGAATGTGTTGTATATGTAGGTGAATAGACAACCAGACTGAAGAGTACAGATTGATGTAAGTGTTGATATTTATGATATTTATATGTGTATGTATTTATAGGTGAATGAATAGTATTTATTGGTGAATGTGTTCTATAAATAGGTGAATAGACATCCACACTGAAGAGTGCAGATTGATGCAAGTGTTGATGTTTATGGCATTTATAGGTGAAATGTATGTATTTAAAGGTGAATGTACAGTATTTATTGGTGAATGTACAGTATTTATTGGTGAATGTACAGTATTTATTGGTGAATGTGCAGTATTTATTGGTCAATGTGTTCTACATATAGATGAACTGACTGACTGCCACATTGGAATTGTACAGAGCTGTGCAAGTGTTGATGTTTATGGTATTTATAGGTGATATGAATGTATTTATAGGTGAATTTATGGTATTTAGTGGTGAATGTGTTCTATATGTAGGTAAATAAACAACCACACTAGAATTGTACAGAGATATACAAGCATTGGTGTTTATGGCATTTATAGGTGATAGGTGAATGTGTGTATTTATTGGTGAATGTGTTGTATATGTAGGTGAATAGACAACCACACTGGAAGAGTACAGATTGATGCAAGTGCTGATGTTTATGGTATTTATAGGTGAAATGTATGTGTTTATAGGTGAATGAATAGTATTTATTGGTGAATGTGTTCTATATGTAGGTGAATACACAACGACACTGGAAGAGTACAGATTAATGCAAGTGTTGATGTTTATGGTATTTATAGGTGAAATGTATATTTTATAGGTGAATGAATAGTATTATTGGTGAATGTATTCTATATGTAGGTGAATAGGCAACCACACTGGAAGAGTGCAGATTGATGCAAGTGTTGGTGTTTATGGCATTTATTGGTGAAATGAATGTATTTATAGGTGAATGTGTGGTATTTATTGGTGAATGTGCATTATTTTTGTGTGATGTGTTCTACATTAGGTGAACAGACTGACTGCCACACTGCAATTGTACAGAGCTGTGCAAGTGTTGGTGTTATGGTATTTATAGATGAAATGAATGTATTTATAGGTTAATGTGTGATATTTATTGGTGAATGTGCAGTATTTATTGGTGAATGTGTTCTACATATAGGTTAACAGACTGACTGCCACACTGGAATTGTACAGAGCTGTGCAAGTGTTGGTGTTTATAGTATTTATAGGTGAAATGAATGTATTTATTAGTGAATGTGTTCTATATGTAGGTGAATAGACAACCACACCGGAATTGTACAGAGTTGTGCAAGCGTTGGTATTTATGGCATTTATAGGTGAAATGAATGTATTTATAGGTGAATGTGTTATATATGTAGGTGAATAGACAACCACACTGGAAGAATGCAGATTGATGCAAGTATTGGTTTTTATAGCATTTAGATGAAATGAATGTATTTATAGGTGAATTTGTGGTATTTATTGGTGAATGTGCAGTATTTATTGTTGAATGTGTTCTACATATAGGTGAACAGACTGACTGCCGCACTGAAATTATATAGAGCCGTGCAAGTGTTAATGTTAATGCATTTATAGGTGAAATGTGTGTATTTATAAGTGAATGTATAGTATTTATGGTGAATGTGCAGTATTTATTGATGAATGTGTTCTACATATAGGTGAACAGACTGACTGCCACACTGGAATTGTACAAAGCTGTGCAAGTGTTGGTGTTTATGGTATTTATCGGTGAAATGAATGTATTTATAGGTGAATTTGTGGTATTTATTAGTGAATGTGTTCTATATGTAGGTGTATAGACAACCACACTGGAATTGTATAGAGCTATGCAAGTGTAATGGCTCTGGATACTTATACCAATAAGAGTCCATATCTATATCTGCCTCCCACAATCGGACCGAAGTCTCGTAAGGGATATCACTAACACGTGTCCATTATGATATAAAAAACCACAATTATAGTATATAACACAGGAAAGTACAAGTGTCTATAACTGTAAACCACAATGTACAATAGTCCACAATTACAATATTACAAGTCCAATTAAAGAGTACAACTATCTGGGGCATACCCCAAAGGAGCACAAGCTCAAACTACTCAACTACTCTACTGCTGGTGGTATAAGTCTGCACTATTTTGTGTAAACCATGCCGAAGTCAGCCAACACCTGCTAAGTCGGCCAACACCTGAAACAAACTGTAAGGGAGTGAGCCTCAACACGTCATTGGCTCAATAGGGACCTCCCACAAAGAAACACAACTACACAAGAGACCTCAACCCCAAAGGGTCTCACTGGAAACACCAGCAACCGAAATATAACATACACACATACGCATGTTAAGCAACAACTAACCACAATCACACCGGCTAAACCCCGATCCTCGGAAAGTAAAGGGAAAACACAATACTAGCTTAGTACCGCTAGTCCATCCTATAACTAAACCACCTCGACCATAAGCCTCACCGGCAAACACACTGCCTAGGCTATGGTCTCATAGGCTAACCACACCACGAAGCATCAGGATTGGCGACAACCAGCCAACACCCGTAAACCACATCATAATCGGAAACCAATCTATTTAACACATGGAGAGTCACACCACAAGACCTCTACAGTACGCACGGTCTCATCTCAACACTAGCTGAGGTCGGACTCACGTTCCATAACACAACTCTACCCACGAGGGGTACATGTACCTGCTACCACGAGGTACAACACTAAACCACATAACCGTGCCACCTCTAGGGCACACCACAACGGTTAACGGTTTCTCGATTATAACCTTAACCAGCCGTTCACACACAAACCACAACCAGTGGTCAAACACGAGTCGGTACGGAGACAACTCCACCACACGGGAACGGACTACTAGTTCATGATGCCAGTATCCAACCCGGACAACAAAGCACGAGAACTACCTCTTAGTCTCGCAGTCACTGACGGAAGGTCCAACTACTGCTCCACAAAAACAAGTCATGAACAGTGGAGACTAACTAATCACCACAACCTACAGGTCCACACGTAGGCCCAAGCCTGACACCTTTAGGGACTCCGGCCCAAGCTCCATAAAGTGAGGCACTGGAAACAGGACTAGCTGGGGACCAGTACGTCTACTGGTGTCCGTACCCCCAACCACGAGCGCGCTACAAGTGACTGCACACCTACAAACACAAGTCGCTGCCCACAGTCATCTTTCCCTCAGCCGGACATATAACTCAAACTCTGGAGTGAGAGTGTCCAGGAAGACGACTCAGACCTCTGAGGTACATACATACCGGGACACGCCCTAAGCACCCGGTGCTAGGGTACCCGACTAAAGAGGTATTCCGGATTAGGCACCGGACCACCAGACTCGGTAAGCACACAAAGCACGGTATATATATTTATACGACCTTTATGTACAACCCCGGTACACAAGTGTAAGGAATGGCTTAACATCGGTCACCTTGTGACCCTCAAGCCATCCTACACACAAACGTTTATTAACAGGGTCATGACATGACCGCCAAGATCACATGTTAGATCTATACTCATTAACCATTAATCACCTATTTTAATACCTTAACATACTTAACACAAGGCACAAACATACCACAACAATATTGGAATATAATATTGCCTGTCATTGGTCACCCCGTGACCTCCTTGGCAATTCACACCACTTAGCAAAATAAACATTCCAATAACCTTTAAGGACCACCACAGACTCGGGCTAGGTCTACACCAGACCTTCACTGCCAACACACAACACAGAACGACTACAGAAGTCAAACGCGTCGAAGACAGTCGACGCCTTACAAATCGCGTCGATCGGTTTGGACGCCATTCCAAACCTTGTCGCGACAGGGCCAAGCGCCGCGACCATGTCACGTCGGCCCTTTCAGACGCTATTCCAAAGGCTGTCGCGATAGGCCTTAGTGACGCAACCAAGTCGTGTCGGCCCGACGCGACGCTACTAAACTTAAGTCGGTCAAACCCTCGGTCAACACCTAGTCGAGTCCAACCTTGACGCCGCATTTCACACTAACGCGACAGACCACAATCGCGACTAGACAACCGACTTAACAGACACATCGGAAAGCAGAACGCGTCGGCTCGGTACGTCGCGTTCACATGAACGCGTCCGTTGTCCTGGCCGCGTTTCAACGCTGGCAGGGGGATCAACTCACAAGCCGAACCCACACTCCACACGGAAGAAACAACTACAAAACTACACAACCATTCCATACAAGCTGTAAACGTGTAAAACACAACAAGGCAAACCACCCTCACATGCTCCAACCCTTAAACCCCAATCAAGCATGCTTAAAGCTGGAAACGATGGTAGGAAATCTCCACGCCAAACCTCCTCATCGACGGCACGCCCATGCTCCGAGCGTTGTCCTCGCGTGGTTCCCGCACCGCACGGACCGCCGAAAATCAGAAACCACCGAAATCTCCGGATAAGCTTCACAGCATCTCCCCTGCGCCAGACAGAGCCTCCTCTGCTCTGTCTGGCCAAAACGAAGCTTTTATCATACTGATCGAAATCGCATCCAGGGCAGACACCGCGCTTAAACCCTTTAAATGCGTCCCCTCTATCCGACGCCAAACGGAAACCCATGCCACGTGTCACAGAGGCAGTTCCTAGAATCGCGTCCAGCAAGGCCGACGCGTTCAAATCACGTCGCCTTCCTCCGCCGCAATTCCAAACAGTGAACCAGTAGTGCAAATGGTTGGCATATCCGGCCACACACTGCTCACCCTGTGTACACAAACCACGAAAACAGCCCATTGACCATCTCTTGGTCAAGAGCACCACACATAGACCCGATAAACCCGGATTCGAACGACCGTACTCTTACATTACTAATACCTAAAAAGAAATGTCGTCCTCGACATTCAGGACGAAACCACGGCAAGTCAGACTAACACCTAAAAAGAAACAAAGCCGTAAACAAACAAGAAGGATACATTCTTCGCTCTTGCCTTTCTTTTTCATAACTGCTCTGCTCTTCCCTTCTCTTTATTTCTTTCCATACTAGCTCTGCCCAATTGGTACGATCCATTCTTCCTTTACTTTTTGGCCGCAAACAATTCCACCTTGCTGTTGGCGCTTTATCTCCTTTGACTCAACCTGCTTCAACACTTTCCTGGTTGTGCTTGCAACATCCTTTTCTGGGCAGCTTTACTTCCTCAAATTGCTTACTAAACACTATTCCCTGCAATGCTTTACCATATCATAATCTCTTTCAATTCTCAAATTTTCTGGTGCCATTTCATTTCTGTTTATCATTACCTGCTATTCTCTGCTTTATCTTTATTTATTCTGTCTTTATACATTCGACTACTAATTTTCATGGAAAACTCATTGTCATTTCTGACTTTCATGCCCTTTCATGTTGTTCTGCTTCACCTTTCTTTAACTCATTTTTCTTAATTTCACGATTTCTCGCCCAATTGTGCCAAAAATCTTGCAATCCCCCTTTCAAACAAATGACTTGTGGGGTATAGCCCCACCACGCTTCCGCTGCGCTACTCTGATTCTTGCTGACCACTTGGCACAATCTTTCATAAATTCTGTTTCTATTTCTGCTTTTACTTGCTTTCCACTTTCACTATTTCTCAAATCCCATATACATGTGCTTCATCTTTAATTCTGCACTCTGCCTCGAGACTATTGGCACATCTTACTAGCCTTGCATCTTTCTTATCTTTTAACCATTTTCTCTAGCTGATTTTTTCTCTGCCCTCTTTTATTTCCAAAATACTATCCTCATCACTTTAACTTTGCAATTTCTTACCTCATATAATACTGCGCTAGCTATTCCGCACAAATTCTATATTTCTCTTGACTAACTTTTTGCACACAAATGCCACATTTTCTTAAATCTTTTTATTGATTACTGATCACCCTTTTCTTTCTATGCTTATCCATTCCAATTATCTGCATCACATTTCTCTTTCTCGGTTCTATTCTGCTATACTGGACCATATTCAATGTTCCTTAACTGATCTGCCCTTTTTCTTTTTTACATTTCTTTAGAAATGTTTTCCACAAATACCTTTACTTACTTTAAAATCCCATTTTCTATACACTATCTGCAAATCCTTTCTGATCATTTTCTCAATCATCTGCTTCCATTCTCTTTCTTTTTCTGGTCCATATTCTACCAACTGCCAATACTATAACTGCGGCACATTCCTCTAAAGCACTTTACTAATTGGCTAGCCTCAATACATCCTTCACACTGTAATTCTTATTACCATCTAATCTTCTTTCTATTCATGTTTTGCCCCAACCAAACTCTGACATATTTCTTTTTAAATTCCATAATCCTTCTGCCTGCCTGATTCCATAACCAAACACAACTTCTAATCATTACTAATTATGCAGTCTTCAATAAAGTCTTCTGCAGAACCTCCACGAACTATCGTATGCCATGCTGATATCTTTCCTTTTAAATTCTCATAAGAACTTTATTACTGTGCACCGATCCCTATTTACTCTTTCTTTGCTCAGCTATTCACCGCGGCACCTTCTTATGCAGATCTCCATTATCACAGTTTCTTTACACTATCACTATTCAATACGTTCTCTATTCTCGAACTCACGGATGCAACCAATGCTAATCACACTGATGTGATATGGCTGCCACAATTCTTGTACCTCTGCTATCATTTTCTCATCTGGGGCTGATCCACTTTATACATTTGTCACAATCTTCCCTTACATCTTATTCACACTGTTCACCAAACTACCCCATGATATTATCTGGTGCAAATCTCAACACAAAGATCACCTCTGCTGAGGTTCTCAATCACTTATACACTTAATTATCTTTAATTATACATTACCCTATTCCTCATTCCACTCTAATTCCTCTGCTATTTCATCATAGCTTACTTTATCTCTGACTTTACCCATTTCTATTTTTCACTAAAACATTCTTGCCAAATTTCATATCTGAAATCACTGATCTTTCTAGCTTCATACTGCGAATTCTTTAATAACTCAACTGCCTTGCCCTTACACACTGAGTATCCACTCAATTTATATCTCTAATCTTACCATTTTTCTGCCATTTCTAACATCCGCTAGGTTTACACACAACCTTTTTCATAATCTTTTCACTTTTCACAGTCTGCATTTCTTACTAATCATCTCGGTTCCTGCTGCTACCAACAGCTGCCTAACCAATACACAATTCACATAAAAAAACTTACGTGAAAGCCATTTTAAAATCACGTAAAACCGCGGACTTACTACTAGCAGTGGACATTAATCCATGTATTGGGACATTGTACCTTCAATATCTTTTCATATTCTAACTGGACCACTGCTCTAATACCAACTGTAACGGCCCTGGATACTTATACCAATAAGAGTCCATATCCCATCCGCCTCCCGCGATCGGACCGAAGTCTCGCAAGGGATATCACTAACACGTGTCCAGTATGAATATAAAAGACCACAATTACAATATATAACACATAAAAGTACAAGTGTATATACTGTAAACCATAATGTACAATAGTCCACAATTACAATATTACATGTCCAATTAAAGAGTACAACTACCTGGGGCATACCCCGAGGGATCACAAGCTCAACGACTCACTACAACTACTCTACTGTTGGTGGTACAAGTCTGCACTATTCTGAGTAAAACACGCCGAAGTCAGCCAACACCTGCTAAGTCGGCCAACACCTAAAACAAATTGTAAGGGAGTGAGCCTCAACATGTCCCTGGCTCAGTAGGGACCTCCGACAAAGAAACACAACTACACAAGAGACCTCAACCCCAAAGGGTCTCACTGGCAATACCGGCAACCGAAATATAACATGTACACACACTCATGTTAAGCAACAACTAACCACAATCACCCGGCTAAACCCCGATCCTTGGAAGTAAAGGGAAAACACAAGACTAGCTTAGTACCGCTAGTCCATCCTATAACCAAACCACCTCGACCATAAGCCTCACCGGCAAAACACTGCCTAGGCTACGGTCTCACAGGCTAACCACACACACGAAGCATCGGGATTGGCGACAACCAGCCAACACCCGTAAACCACATCATAATCGGAAACCAATCTATTAACACGTGGAGAGTCACACCACAAGAACTCCACAGTACGCACGGTCTCACCTCAACACTAGCTGAGGTCAGACTCACGTACCACAACACAACTCTACCCACGAGGGGTACAGTACCTGCTACCACGAGGTACAACAAACTGTCACGCCCCGATATTTAGCAGCGAAATAAATACCGGGGACGTGAACGATACAACAAATGTATCACAGTTAATAGCGCAGAGTCACAATTGAATTAATAACACTTTTCAAATCATAATAATATCCTCAAAGTTACTCTTTATTTCATTTCATTCAACTAGATACAACCATACAAGAAAGAATTACCAAAGGGTCCATTATTCAAATAACTTCCAGAAAAGGTTCACTATTACATAGACTACTCAATTTCTATTTCTAAACTGTCATCTATTCTAGGACGGTGCTCGTCACTCTTGTCCAGTCCCATCTGACTCCACCGGTTCTTCATCACTACCTGAAAGGGCAGGATGATAGGGGTGAGCGAACTAGCTCAGTAGGATTTACATCTCAATAACGTGCAGGCACTAGTATACATGATTAACATTTTAAGTAGGTAGATATGCATATGAATATGATGACAATGTATGTAATACAACAGATTGAATAGCAGAATAGAACGGATATCGTATCAGATCAAAATGTCGAATTGCATATACAATGAACAGATGTTTCAAGAATAAATCATGTCAGAAGAGATTGGCCATATTCAAGCAGAGTTCATGTGTTCACAAGAACAACGTATCATATCATGTCAAGTCAAACTTATCATGTCAAACAGAAGGCACATTTTCACAATCTTGCATGTCAGTGTGCTATGCCAAGCACCAAGAGTCCATACTCCCGCGGTTAACAAGTACGTTGGGGTGCTCCTCCCCAGGACCGGACAGGGCCCCTATTGCACAGGCATTGGATCAATTTTTGGATCGGAGTCCCACGTTGTGCCGAACAAACAGATTCATATTATGGCCACAGAGTTTCAATGACAAGCTCATAGTAAAAGAAACATGATCATTCATAGAGTCAAGGAATGACAAACAGCTCAAAAGAACAAGGCAGGATAACGACGTATCTTATGTTTCATAATTCTTTAATGTCTTGACATGAGGGTGTTTCAAAAGACGGATCGTATGTAGAACATGTGCTTTCATTTCCCAAGAAGGGTGTGCCTATTCGTGCAAAAGTGTAAGTGATGATCACGGATCTTTCCTAGCATGTATGCGTATGACAAATAATTAATTGAACACCGGAAAACATGTAACTATTGGAACTCATATGCAAATCATGACATTAACGCCACTAACATGTCCATACTAACATGTATTTATTCCCACATTCATATCATATCTTTATCTTATCAATTGACAATAAGCAAGATCACAAGATAATCCAATGAACATAAGGATAATCAAAATTACACATTAGAATCATATTCGTATCATTACCATTTTCTTCAATGGATTGATTTATTTTAGGTCCATGCATACTATATGACATCATGCACAAGCTAGTAGACATCATGAGATGATTAGACCAAAATTATGCAAATTTCTTGTAAGGTGGTGTCGACACTAGATCAAGTGGTGTCGACACCATGCTCCAAACACAAGACAAAATCAGGCAAAACTGGTCAGGTAGTGTCGACACTAGTTCAGGTAGTGTCGACACAGTGCATCAAATACAAGGCAAAAAGGTCAAGTAGTGTCGACACTAGTTCAAGTAGTGTCGACACTAGAGACAGCTTCCAGAAAACCTTCTGGCCAATATGGGACAGTGTGTCGACACTAGGTTAGGTAGTGTCGACACTAGATCAGCTCCCAGAAGCTTTCTAGGTCAAACTGGGGGAGTGTGTCGACACTAGATGGGGTGGTGTCGACACTAGAGGGCTTCCCAGAACACTTTCTGGGCTGTTTTGGGACAGCAGGTCGACACTAGCACAGGCAGTGTCGACACCAGTGGCCCTTCCAGAACAAAACACATGGTCAGGTGTAACCAGAAAAAACATGTCTCATACAGTGATTCACTTCTAACTCTTATAACTCTCTAACGAATGACATTTGTATAAAATGTTCAACACAAAAATGAAGAGGACAACTAGTAGAAGAACTTTTGTTGAGGGTTTGATCTAATTCGGTCTCAATTTCGAGAAAACATATGAAGAACAAAAAGTCAATAGTAGCCCGAAATCGCAGTATCATGCAGAGACTCTCTTATCATGCTCCTAACTCTCTAACGAAGGATTTTTGGACAAAACGTCCAACATAGAAGATGATATTGACTTCAATTGAAGAACTTTCATGAATAAAGTTTAGTCAATTTCGGTCTTGAATCGTGTGCACAATATGACGAACGAGAAAAGCCCTAACTGTGCAAGACTTCGGAAAATCACCAATACACGATGAATACTCCATGAAAATTGGGCAAATCAAGTGCAAATGATCCTAGACTCAAGAAACTACATGTTGGCATTGGTTTTCTTTAATCTTGGCCCGAGAACACCTACCTTTAGGAAGATCTAAAACCCGTTGATGTTCTGGATGCAACAGAAGATGCAGGGGATGAAGCTACGGACTCCCAGCCTTTCTCCTGCTCCTCAGAAGTTCTTGCTTGCCTCCAAACGACCCAAACTTCGTTGTTAAACCTTCCCCAAGAGTTTAGGGACGAGTTCTTATAGTTTTAGGATGTTGTTAAGAGTCCTAACGATACTAGGAAAGGGGCTACGAGCTCTGTTTCCTAGTTTCCAGGAAATCTGGGATTCTCTTACCCAAAAGAGGTAGCAAAGGTTTAGGAAACCACCAATTGGGATTGAGTTCGGTTTTGGCTTACCTTACATGACTAATCAACCATCTTTTAACTCTAAATTGCCCTTTCTAATTATGGTATAATTACCTACACGAATTTCTGGGTAATTCCCTATCCAGTTCATTCATATCCTTGGGCCAAATGTGTTCTATAGGCCCATTCTTGTTGATGGTTCATAATTACATGGTGTTGGAAGTCTCCAATACGATTATTTATTTTTTATCCCTCTATATTTCTGAAATTTTAAATTGCTAAATTCCGGGTGTTACATCCTCCCCCACTTAAGAAATTTGGTCCCCAAATTTACGCGTAATGGTGTAGTTCGTACCTGAGAATAGCTCCGGGTGATTTTTCTTCATTCTCTCCTCTGTTTCCCAGGTAGCATTAGTAACTCCGTCTCGACTCCATTGAACCTTCACCATAGGTATGGTACGATTCCTGAGTCCTGAATCTTCCGATCCAACAGTTTGATCGCTTCTCTTCATAAGTCAGGTCCTCCCGAATCTCCAAGTCCTCGTGGTCAATTACATGGTCGGCATTGAATAGGTACCTCCGCAGCATGGATATGTGGAACACATTATGCACGTTTGCCAGTTGCGGCGGTAATGCAAGTCTATACGCCACCTGACCAATTCTTTCCAGAATTTCAAATGGCCCTATGAATCTGGGACTTAGTTTTCCTTTGATCCCAAATCTTTGTATTCCCCTTGAAGGTGAGACCTTCAAGAACACATGTTCGCCAACCTGAAATTTCAGTTCTCTCCTTCTCTTGTCTGCATAACTCTTCTGTCTGGATTGTGCTATCTTCAGACGTTCCCGGACAATCTGAACCTTCCTGACAGTTGCCTCTATTAAGTCGGGTCCAACCATTGGTTCTCCCCACCTCTTCCCAACAAAGGGGTGATCTGCAACTCCTGCCATATAAGGCTTCAAATGGAGCCATCTTGATACTGGCCTGATAACTGTTGTTATATGCGAACTCCATCAGGTACAACTGATCATCCCATCGCCCTCTGAAATCTAGCACCAGAGCACGAAGCATATCCTCCACAATTTGATTGGTCCTTTCAGTTTGTCCATCAGTCTGAGGATGGAAGGCAGTACTAAAGTTTAGTTTAGTACCCATTGCTGCTTGCAAACCCTTCCAGAAGTGTGAAGTAAATCTAGGGTCCCGATCTGATATTATGCTAGATGGAACCCCATGTAGTCTAACTACTTCCTTAACATATAGAGCAGCCAACACATCCACTGACCATGTACTCTTAATCGGCAAGAAGTGAGCCGACTTAGTCAATCGATCCACAATTACCCAAATTGCATCCATACCACTTCTAGTCTTGGGCAATCCCATGATAAAGTCCATACCGATGCTATCCCACTTCCATTCTGATTTCTAGTGGTAGCAGTCCACCAGCCGTACGGAAATGCTCGGCCTTGACTTTCATACATGTTAAACAGTATGACACATGATCGGCCACATCCCTCTTCATGTTTGGCCACCAGTACGACCTTTTTAAGTCTTGGTACATCTTTGTTGATCCGGGGTGAATCGTATATTTGGACTGGTGAGCTTCATTCAGTAACCTCTTCTTGAGTTCTCCATGATCAGGGACACATGTTCTACCTCGGAATAATAATCTTCCTTCTGCTGATAGAGTAAAGTCAGGTCTTTGTTCTAGCTTCTCCTTGATCTGAACTAAGAATGGATCCTCTTCTTGTTTCTCCTTGATTTCAGTCAGTAGGTCGGATTGTATCTGGAGGTTTGAAATCATTATTTGCTTTTCCTTCTTTCCCACGTCTATGTTCAGACTTGCAAATTGCTCCAGTAACTTCCATTCGCCCAACATCAAACTAGCTAGCATAGCTCCTGGTTGTCTACTTAGAGCGTATGCCACTACATTGGCTTTCCCGGGGTGATACTGAATGGAAAAGTCAAAGTCCTTAAGGTACTCTAACCACCTCCTTTGTCTCATGTTCAGCTCCTTCTGTGAGAACAGGTATTTCAAACTCTTGTGGTCAGAAAAGACCTTAAATTGCTCACCATAGATATAATGCCTCCAAATTTTCAAGGCGAATACTACAGCTGCCAACTCCAGGTCATGAACTGGATAGTTCACTTCGTGGACCTTCAACTGTCTGGAAGCATAAGCTATTACCTTCCCTTGTTGCATTAAGACACATCCCAGTCCAGTACCAGAAGCATCTGAATAAATTTCAAATCCTCCCTCTTCAGTGGGTAAGGCGAGGACAGGAGCAGTAGTCAGACACTTCTTCAAGTTGTTGAAACTTTCCTCACATTCATTGGTCCACACAAACGGATTTTCCTTTCGGTCAGCTTGGTCAATGGCACTGCAATCTTTGAGAAATCCTTTATAAACCTTCGATAATACCCAGCTAATCCCAGAAAACTCCGGATCTCTGTGACGCTTGTCGGTCTTTCCCATTTCAACACAGCCTCAACCTTTGATGGATCAACAGCGATACCATCTTTGGTTACCACATGCCCTAGAAAGGATACCTCCTCAAGCCAGAATTCACATTTACTTAACTTGGCATATAGTTTGTTCTCCCTAAAATCTGCAATGCAATCCTCAAATGCTCCTCATGCTCTTCCTTTGTCTTGGAATAGATCAATATATCATCGATGAATACCACCACAAACTTATCAAGATATGGGCGATAAATGCTATTCATCAACTGCATGAAAACTGCAGGGGCATTTGTTAGTCCAAAAGGCATAACAATAAATTCATAATGCCCATACCTGCTTCGGAAGGCAGTCTTGTGAATGTCTTCTCCTTTGATCCTCATTGATGATAACCGGATCGGAGATCTATTTTAGAGAAGTATCTAGCTCCAGATAATTGATCAAACACTCATCAATTCTCGGCAGAGGGTATTTGTTCTTGATGGTTAACTGATTCAGTTGTCTGTAATCTATGCATAGCCTCATCGACCCATCTTTCTTCTTGACGAAGAGGACAGGTGCACCCCATGGCGATGTGCTTGGTCGGATGAAACCCTTCTCTAACAGTTCCATCAGTTGCTCTTTTAATTCTTTCAGTTCTGCGGGGGACATTCTATATGGTGCCCTAGATACTGGTGCTGCTCCAGGGACCAAGTCGATGGTGAAATCGACCTCTCGCTCAGGAGGAATTCCTGGCAAGTCTTCGGGAAAAACATCAGCGTATTCGCTGACAACATGGATGTCCTCTACTTTGACTTCCTTCTTTGCGATGACAACAGCAGCAAGAAAGGCCATACAACCTTTCCTCATCATCCTTTTGGCTTGTAATGCAGAGATAATTGACAATCTCCTGCGGTTTCTATCCCGTGAACACTAGTTTTGGGTACTGGCTAAAAGTTACCCGACTTCTCCTACAATTGATACTAGCCCCATGTTCAGACATCCAGTCTGCTCCCAGTATCACATCATACCCCGCCATGTCCATACATATTAAATTTGCTGGTAGGTTTTGGGTTTCAATCAACACCTCACTGGATGGTATATGGTTTGTAAGATTGGTGCCAGGACCAATCGGGGTTGACACAACTATTCAGATTCCATTGGACGGGTTTCACAGGTAGGGTATCAACAAATGTTTGAGATATGAAGGAATGCGTAGCTCCCGTATCAAAGAGAACATATGCGGGTCGGGAAAGAATAGTAGTGTACCTTCCACGATACCTCCTTCTTTCAGCATTTCCATGGCATCTTCCAATAGCTGAGCCTTCTTAACCATTTCAGCATAAGTTTGAATGTCCATTGGCGCCAGTTGGGTGATGAACTGGGGCCTCAAGCCATTCAGAAAGCGTTTTGCTTTCATCCTTTCTGTCCCAATCAAGTGAGCAGCATATCGGGACAGACGAGAGAATTAGGCCTCATACTCGGCCACATTGAGTCCTCTCTGCTTCAAAGCCGCAAATTCGGCTGCTTTCCGTTCTTGGACCCTCTCAGAAAAGTACTTGGCGTTGAAACGCTCAATGAACTGAGCCCATGTGTTGTTGTCCATTTAGGGTTGCTTCTACCGACTCCCACCATGCTCTGGCATCCTTTTCCAATTGGAAAGTCGCCAGTAGTACTTTGTTCTGGTCTGTGCATTGCATGACCCTGAATATCCTTTCAATCTCTTTAACCCAGTGTTCAGCAACGTCTGGGTTAGTACTCCTCTCAAACCTAGGCGATCCATGTTCCAAAATTCCGATGGAGCTCACCGGCTCCGCGGTTACCTCCACCTTGGGTGGCTTGTAAGATAGCCTGAGTCAAGTTCTGTATAGTTCGTTGCATGTCCCTAGCCTGGGCACGTTCAGCGGCCATTGAGGTAATAAGTACCTTCAAGATAATAATGTGAGTTAGTCATCTAAATATATCACATGACTTCTATTCCCATGGCTCTACCCAAGCTCACATTAGGTACGACAGATTTGACTCGTGTAATCTAGTTTCATTCTATGTTCTTATCCCTTGGACCCTAAAGTTCAGGCTCTGATACCAACTGTCACGCCCCGATATTAGCAGCGGAATAAATACCGGGGGACGTGAACGATACAAACAAACGTATCACAGTTGAATAGCGCAGAGTCACAATTGAATATAATAACACTTTTCAAATCATAATAATATCCTTAAAGTTACTCTTTATTTCATTTCATTCAACTAGATACAACCTTACAAGAAAGAATTAACCAAAGGGTCCATTATTCAAATAACTTCCAGAAAAGGTTCACTATTACATAGACTACTCAATTTCTATTTCTAAACTGTCATCTATTCTAGGACGGGTGCTCGTCACTCTTGTCCAGTCCCATCCGACTCCACCGTTCTTCATCACTACCTGAAAAGGGCAGGATGATAGGGTGAGCGAACTAGCTCAGTAGGATTTACATCTCAATAACGTGCAGGCACTAGTATACATGATTAACATTTTAAGTAGGTAGATATGCATATGAATATGATGACAATGTATGTAATACTAACAGATTGAATAGCAGAATAGAACGGATATCGTATCAGATCAAAATGTCGAATTGCATATACAATGAACAGATGTTTCAAGAATAGAATCATGTCAGAAGAGATTGGCCATATTCAAGCAGAGTTCATGTTCACAAGAACAAAAGTATCATATCATGTCAAGTCAAACTTATCATGTCAAACAGAAGGCACATTTTCACAATCTTGCATGTCAGTGTGCTATGCCAAGCACCAAGAGTCCATACTCCCGCGTTAACAAGTACGTTGGGGCGCTCCTCCCCAGGACCGGACAGGGCCCCTATTGCACGGCATTGGATCAAGTTTTTGGATCGGAGTCCCACGTTGTGCCGAACAAACAGATTCATATTATGGCCATAGAGTTTCAATGACAAGCTCATAGTAAAAGAAACATGATCATTCATAGAGTCAAGGAATGACAAACAGCTCAAAAGAACAAGGCAGGATAACGACGTATCTTATGTTTCATAATTCTTTAATGTCTTGACATGAGGGTGTTTCAAAAGACGGATCGTATGTAGAACATGTGCTTTCAATTTCCCAAGAAGGGTGTGCCTATTCGTGCAAAAGTGTAAGTGATGAATCACGGATCTTTCCTAGCATGTATGCGTATGACAAATAATTAATTGAACACCGAAAACATGTAGCTATTGGAACTCATATGCAAATCATGACATTAACGCCACTACATGTCCATACTAACATGTATTTATTCCCACATTCATATCATATCCTTATCTTATCAATTGACAATAATAGACCACAAGATAATCCAATGAACATAAGGATAATCAAAATTACACATTAGAATCATATTCGTATCATTACCATTTTCTTCAATGGATTGATTTATTTTAGGTCCATGCATACTATATGACATCATGCACAAGCTAGTAGACATCATGAGATGATTAGACCAAAATTATGCAATTTCTTGTAAGGTGGTGTCGACACTAGATCAAGTGGTGTCGACACCATGCTCCAAACACAAGACAAAATCAGGCAAAACTGGTCAGGTAGTGTCGACACTAGTTCAGGTAGTGTCGACACAGTGCATCAAATACAAGGCAAAAAGGTCAAGTAGTGTCGACACTAGTTCAAGTAGTGTCGACACTAGAGACAGCTTCCAGAAAACCTTCTGGCCAATATGGGACAGTGTGTCGACACTAGGTTAGGTAGTGTCGACACTAGATCAGCTCCCAGAAGCTTTCTGGGTCAAACTGGGGGAGTGTGTCGACACTAGATGGGGTGGTGTCGACACTAGAGGGTTTCCCAGAACACTTTCTGGGCTGTTTTAGGACAGCAGGTCGACACTAGCACAGGCAGTGTTGACACTAGTGGCCCTTCCAGAACAAAACACATGGTCAGGTGTAACCAAAAAAAACATGTCTCATGTAGTGATTCACTTCTAACTCTTATAACTCTCTAACGAATGACAGTTGGACAAAACGTTCAACACAAAAGATGAAGAAGACAACTAGTAGAAGAACTGTGATGTTGAGGATTTGATCTAATTCGGTCTCGAATCTCAAGAAAACATATGAAGAACAAAAAGTCAATAGTAGCCCGAAATCGCAGTATCATGCAGAGACTCTCTTATCATGCTCCTAACTCTCTAACGAAGGATTTTTGGACAAAACGTCCAACATAGAAGATGATCTTGACTTCAATTGGAAGAACTTTCATGAATAAAGTTTAGTCAAATTCGGTCTTGAATCATGTGAATAATATGACAAACGAGAAAAGCCCTAACTGTGCAAGACTTCGGGAAAATCACCAATACACGATGAATACTCCATGAAAATTGGGCAAATCAAGTGCAAATGATCCTAGACTCAAGAAACTACATGTTGGCATTGGTTTTCTTTAATCTTGCCCGAGAACACCTACCTTTAGGAAGATCTAAAACCCGTTGATGTTCTGGATGCAACAGAAGATGCAGGGGATGAAGCTACGGACTCCTAGCCTTTCTCCTGCTCCTCAGAAGTTCTTGCTTGCCTCCAAACGACCCAAACTTCATTGTTAAACCTTCCCCAAGAGTTTAGGGACGAGTTCTTATAGTTTTAGGATGTTGTTAAGAGTCCTAACAATATTAGGAAAGGGGCTACGAGCTCTGTTTCCTAGTTTCCAGAAAATCTGGATTCTCTTACCCAAAAGAGGTAGCAAAGGTTTAGGAAACCACCAATTGAGATTGAGTTCGGTTTTGGCTTACCTTACATGACTAATCAACCATCTTTTAACTCTAAATTGCCCTTTCTAATTATGGTATAATTACCTACACGAATTTCTGGGTAATTCCCTGTCCAGTTCATTCATATCCTTGGGCCAAATGTTTCTATAGGCCCATTCTTGTTGATGGTTCATAATTACATGGTGTTGGAAGTCTCCAATACGATTATTTATTTTTATCCCTCTATATTTCTGAAAATTTTAAATTGCTAAATTTCCGGGTGTTACAAAACCACAGAACCGTGCCACCTCCAGGGCACACCACAACGGTTAATATTTTCTCGATTATAACCTTAACCAGCGTTTCACACACAAACCACAACCAGTGGTCAAACATGAGTCGGTACGAAGACGACGCCACCACACACGGGAACGGACTACTGGTTCATGATGCCAGTATCCAACCTGGACAACAAAGCACGAGAACTACCTCTTAGTCTCGCAGTCACGGATGGAAGGTCCAACTGCTGCTCCACAGCAACAAGTCAAGTCAGAACAGTGGAGACTAGCTAACCACCACAACCTGCAGGTCACACACTCCGCAGGCCCAAGCCTGACACTTTAGGGACTCCGGCCCGAGCTCCCTAAAGTGAGGCACTGGAAACAGGACTAGTTGGGGGCCAGTACGTCTACTAGTGTCCGTACCCCTAACCACGAGCATGCTACAAGCGACTGCACACCCACAAACATAAGTCGCTGCCCACGGTCGTCCTTCCCTCAGCCGGACGTACAACTCAAACTCTGGAGTGAGGGTGTCCAGGAAGACGACTCAGACCTTTGAGGTACACACGTACCGTGACACGCCCTAAGCACCCGGTGCTAGGGTACCCGACTGAAGAGGTATTCTGGATTAGGCGCCGGACCACTAGACTCGGTAAGCACACAAAGCACGGTATATATACTTATACGACCTTTATGTACAACCCACGGTACACAAGTGTAAGGAATGGCTTAACATCGGTCACCCTGTGACCCTCAAGCCATCCTACATAAGGGTGTCAATTGGGCCGGGCCAGCCCAGAGGCCCGAAAGCCCGGCCCGGTTTTAACCGAGCTTGGGCCGAAAAAATGAGCCCGCTACAAATTTTTGGCCCGGCCCGGCCCGAAAAAAATAGGGCCGAGCTTGGGCTTTGTGTGGCCCGGCCCAGTCGGCCCGTACGGCCTGGAAAAAATAAAATAAATATAATTTATATTAAATATAAAATTTATATTTAGAAAGAGAATTATATTTATTTTTTTCTATAATAAATCTACTCAAAATATAATCTTTTATAAATTAAATGTTAATATAGATATAAGTAAAATGTATATTATTTTTTTATAAATATATTATAGTAGATATATTAAAATTACATATTATATAAATAAAAATAATTTTTTTATATTTTTCGGGCGGGCTTTTTCTGGGCCCGACCCGGGCCTACCCCTGGGCCTGGGCCGGGCCCGGGCCGGCTCTTAGAAAACTGAGCCTGGGCCGGGCCTAGCAAGGCCCGATCCTGGCCCGGCCCATTGACACCCCTAATCCTACACACAAATGTTCATTAACAGGGTCATCACATAACCGCCAAGATCACATGTTAGATCTATACACATTAACCATTAATCACCTATCTTAATACCTTAACATACTTAACACAAGGCACAAACATACCACAACAATATTGGAATATAACATTGCCTGTCATTGGTCACCTCATGACCTCCTTGGCAATTCACACCACTTAGCACAATAAACATTCCAATACCTTTAAGGAACCGCCACAGACTTGGGCTAGGTTTACACTAGACCTTCACTGCCCAACACAGAACGACTACAGAAGTCAAAACGCGTCGAAGACAGTCGCACCTTA
This sequence comes from Colocasia esculenta, assembly GCA_014218235.1. Taxonomy (NCBI): domain Eukaryota; kingdom Viridiplantae; phylum Streptophyta; class Magnoliopsida; order Alismatales; family Araceae; genus Colocasia; species Colocasia esculenta. The sequence continues at coordinate 8,351 of JACBKR010002861.1, read as the reverse complement.
CAAATTGCGTCGACCAATTTGGACGCCATTCCAAACCTTGTCGCGACAGGGCCAAGCACCACGACCATGTCGCTTGCGTCACTAAGGCCTGACGCGATGCTACTAAACTTAAGTCGGTCAAACCCTCGGTCAACACCTAGTCACGTCCAACCTTGATGTCGCGTTTCACACTAACGCGACAGACCACAAGGTCGGGACCAGAAACTACTAACTAACATCGGAAACATCGGAAAGCAGAACGCGTCAGCTTAGCGTGTCGTGTTCACATGAACGCGTCCGCTATCATGGCCGCGTTTCAACGCTGGTAGGGGGATCAGCTCACAAGCCGAACCCACACTCCCACACGGGAGAAATAACTATAGAACTACACAACCATTCCATACAAAGTTGTAAACGTGTAAAACACAACAAGGCAAACCACCCTCACATGCTCCAACCCTTAAACCCCAATCAAGCATGCTTAAAAGCTGGAAACGATGGTAGGAAATCTCCCTACTAGAAGAAAACGCCAAACCTCCTCGCCGACAGCACACCCACGCTCCGAGCATCGTCCTCGCGTGGTTCCCGCAGCGCATCCAGAGAAGCTTCACAGCATCTCCCCTGCGCTGGACAGAGCCTCCTCTGCTCTGTCTGGCCGAAACGAAGCTTTTATCATACTGATCAAAATCGCATCCAGGGCAGATGCCGCATTTAAACCCTTTAAACGTGCCCCCCCCCTATCCAACGCCAAACGGAAACCTGTGCTACGTGTCACAGAGGCAGTTCCTGGAATCGCGTCGACCAAGGCCGACGTGTTCAAATCGCATCGCCTTCCTCCGCCGCGATTCCAAACAGTGAACCAGCAGTGCAAATGGATTGGCATATCTGGCCCACACTGCTCACCCTGTGTACAAACTACAAAACAGCCCATTGACCATCTCTTGATCAAGAGCACCACACATAGACCCGATAAACCCGGATCCGAACGACCGTACTGTTACAGCAAGTGTTAGTGTTTATGGCATTTATAGGTGAAATGAATGTATTTATAGGTGAATGTGTTGTATATGTAGGTGAATAACAACCAGACCGAAAGAGTACAGATTGATGCAAGTGTTGATGTTTATCGTATTTATAGGTGAAACGTATGTATTATAGGCGAATGAATAGTATTTATTGGTGAATGTGTTCAATATGTGAATAGACAACCATACTGGAAGAGTGCAGATTGATGCAAGTGTTGATGTTTATGGCATTTATAGGTGAAATGTATGTATTTATAGGTGAATGTATAGTATTTATTAGTGAATGTGCAATATTTATTAGTGAATGTGTTCTACATATAGGTGAACAGACTGACTGCCACACTGAAATTGTAAAGAGCTGTGCAAGTGTTGATGTTTATGGTATTTATAGGTGATATGAATGTATTTATAGGTGAATTTGTGGTATTTAGTGGTGAATATGTTCTATATGTAGGTAAATAAAAACCACACTGGAACTGTACACAGCTGTGCAAGCGTTGGTGTTTATGACATTTATAGGTGAAATGTATGTATTTATAGGTGATGCGTGGTATTTATTAGTGAATATTTGTATATGTAGGTGAATAGACAACCACACTGGAAGAGTACAGATTGATGTAAGTGTTGATGTTTATGGTATTTATAGGTGAAATGTATATGTTTATAGGTGAATGAATAGTATTTATTGGTAAATGTGTTCAATATGTAGGTGAATAGACAATCACACTGGAAGAGTACAGATTGATGCAAGTGTTGATGTTTATGGTATTTATAGATGAAATGTATGTATTTATAGGTGAATGAATAGTATTTATTGGTGAATGTGTTTTATATGTAGGTGAATAGACAACCACACTAGAAGAGTGCAGATTGATGCAAGTGTTGGTGTTTATGGCATTTATTGGTGAAATGAATGTATTTTTAGGTGAATGTGTGGTATTTATTGGTAAATGTGCAGTATTGTTTGGTGAGTGTGTTCTACATATAGGTGAATAGACTGACTGCCATACTGGAATTGTACAGAGCTGTGCAAGTGTTGGTGTTTATGGTATTTATAGATGAAATGGATGTATTTATAGGTGAATGTGCAGTATTTATTGGTGAATGTGTAATATTTATTGGTGAATGTGTTCTGCATATAGGTGAACGGACTGACTACCACACTGGAATTGTACAGAGTTGTGCAAGTGTTGGTATTTATAGTATTTATAGGTGAAATGAATGTATTTATAGGTGAATTGTGGTATTTATTAGTGAATATGTTCTATATGTAGGTGAATAGACAACCACACTGGAATTGTACAGAGTTGTGCAAGCGTTAGTGTTTATGGCATTTATAGGTGAAATGATTGTATTTATAGGTGAATGAATGTATTTATTGGTGAATGTGTTCTATATGTAGGTGAATAGACAACCATACTGGAAGAGTGAAGATTGATGCAAGTGTCGGTCTTTATAGCATTTATAGGTGAAATGAATGTATTTATAAGTGAATGTGTAGTATTTATTAGTGAATGTGCTCTATATATAGGTGAACAGACTGACTGCCACACTGGAATTGTACAGAGCTGTGCAAGTGTTAATGTTTATGGCATTTATAGGTGAAATGTATGTATTTATAGGAGAATGTATAGTATTTATTGGTGAATGTGCAGTATTTATTGATGAATGTGTTCTACATATAGGTGAACAGACTGACTGCCACACTAGAATTGTACAAAGTTGTGCAAGTGTTGGAGTTTATGGTATTTATAGGTGAATGAATGTATTTATAGGTGAATTTATGGTATTTATTTGTGAATGTGTTCTATATGTAGGTGAATAGACAACCACACTGGAATTGTACAAAGTTGTGCAAGCGTTGGTGTTTATGGCATTTATAGGTGAAATGAATGTATTTATAGGTGAATGTGTGGTATTTATTGGTGAATGTGTTGTATATATAGGTGAATAGACAACCAGACTGGAAGAGTACATATTGATGCAAGTGTTGATGTTTATGGCATTTATAGGTGAAATGTATGTATTTATTGGTGAATGTGTTCTATATGTAGATGAATAGACATCCATACTGGAAGAGTGCAGATTGATGCAAGTGTGATGTTTATGGCATTTATAGGTGAAATTTATGTATTTATAAGTGAATGTATAGTATTTATTGGTGAATTGCAGTATTTATTGTTGAATGTGTTCTACATATAGGTGAACAGACTGACTGCCACACTGGAATTGTACAGAGTTGTGCAAGTGTTGATGTTTATGGTATTTATAGGTGAAATGAATGTATTTATAGGTGAATTGTGGTATTTAGTGGTGAATGTGTTCGATATGTAGGTAAATAAACAACCATACTGGAATTGTACAGAGCTATGCAAGCGTTGGTGTTTATGGCATTTATAGGTGAAATGTATGTATTTATAGGTGAATGTGTAGTATTTATTGGTGAATGTGTTCTATATGTAGGTGAATAGACAACCACACTGGAAGAGTACAGATTGATGCAAGTGTTGATGTTTATGGTATTTATAGGTGAAATGTATATGTTTATAGGTGAATGTGTTCTATATGTAGGAATAGACAACCACACTGGAAGAGTACAGATTGATGCAAGTGTTGATGTTTATGGTATTTATAGGTGAAATGTATGTATTATAGGTGAATGAATAGTATTTATTGGTGAATGTGTTTTATATGTAGGTGAATAGACAACCACACTCGAAGAGTGCTGATTGATGCAAGTGTTGGTGTTTATGGCATTTATTAGTGAAATGAATGTTTTATAGGTGAATGTGTGGTATTTATTGTTGAATGTGCAGTATTTATTGGTGTATATGTTGTACATATAGGTGAACAGACTGACTGCCACACAAGAATTGTACAGAGCTGTGCAAGTGTTGGTATTTATAGGTGAATGTGATATTTTTGGGGCCACGAAAAAATCAGTTCATCTTTGGCTGCTCCTATGCACTATGTGTAAGTATTTACAGTATTTAATTTTAATTAAATTTTACTTTGCTTAATCAATATCACTAATTACTGTTTAAAATCATCATGATACCTACCGCATGCTTCCTACTTGTCTATCCACTTGAGAGCTACATTTTCATTTAAGCTACAATATGATAGCAATTAAACATGGAATTTTCACGCATAAGGAGGAAATGCTGCTAACATGTATTCTACATACTTTTGCACATGTAATTCACCATTACGACATATTAAGCTTGTTGTTTTGACATGAATCCCACGTTTTCATAACATGAATCACAATTTCGCATTTTAAAGGATTTGTTTCACGTGTTTACACATTTGCATATTCACATTGTTTACTTTTACACATTACACCTATACACATGTTCACACTACACAATTTGCACATACACACATTCGCATTTTCACGTTTAGATGCCGTGACACATAGTCCAAACCACCACTAGAAGGACACTACACATACACATAACATGACACATAAACGCCACCTAGGCAATACAGTGACGAATCTTGGTACTGCGCAGACTGGGAGAAGCCCTCTCCACCCTAACTCGTGGTACTTGTCCACACTCCAGGATTTCATCCTAATGCCCATAGGATTTACACTTAGAACCTTCCCGTGGGGACTTTTCCACGGTACAGTTCCATGGCCCTCTATGGAAGCAGTGTCACACACGGCACATTTACACATTTCGGTTTTTAGCACACACATTCACACAATTTACACATGTCTTACATTCTCTCACGTATACACATGGCTCTGTTTTCCTAATCATGATACTACTGTTGACAGAAATCAAAACATTCGTAGCTCACATTAATCAGGTTGGCAAACACATCATCAAATCATATTCATGATAGCATGCAATTATCACATGGTTTCACATGGAAATTCATAACATACTTTACAGTTATCCAAATATCATGAAATTTTAACCACACACTAATTGTAGATTCATGACCTCACATACAAATTTCCATATTTTTCTGAGTCATATTACATTTACAGAAATTAAAATTAGTTAGTTTCATGCCATTCATAATTCGATTTATCATGGAACATAACATGAATATCAGTTTTGACTGTTCACAGCCCTGAACCTAACTTACACATTATCATAGAAATTTTTCCCAGATTTATGGCACATCACATTTACTGTAAATTTTACAAAACCTACACATGTTTTCTATTCCCAAAACAGAAATTGCAGTAAATCACATGCTCTTAGAAAAATTCCGAAATTTGCAGGGCATAGACTGACACATACATACATGGTTTACAAAAATTTAGGCACTCGAATTATTCACGGATCATGTGAACAGTAGATAGATATGTAAACCATTCTTCCAACATGCATTTTAATAAACCTAATAACTCCTACCATCCATAATGCACAAGAATTTCCCACACATCACTGTATCTATTTTACATAACATACAACTATTACTCTATATCCTCATGCGAAAATACTTCGGAAAATTAATCATATACAAGGGAGAACAGCTCAATGTTCTGCCCTGAAGAGCTTAACGGCATAGTCTGGCCGTTCCCGAGGTTGGCGGCTAGATCGCTGGCCGCCTACTGAGATCTCAACGTCAAGAGGCCTTGATGCCAAGCTCCTATCTGTGCAAAAACACAGACAGTGCTCCAAATAAAGGCAGAAGGAGGGATCCAGGACACGAGGAAAATCTGTAAAAATGGTAAAACCCTACTAGACTCATACATGGACTAAATGTATGGGGTACTTGCCTTTGTAAAAATCTACAAATGGATTACAAGGTCGGAGAAGCCCTCCTCGGCCAAAGCCAAGAAGCCTCCAAAACACCTCCACTCCGTCTTCTGTGATGATCCTCGCAGCACACCAAGGCCGGGAATGGGTAGCCTGATGTCCAGGTTCCTCCTTGTCGAAGTAGATCGCCGGAAGGAGCTCCAAATCGCCGGATCTGAGCTCTCAAAGCTCAGGTTTTCTCACAGGCTTAGGGTTATTTCCTTCTTCTTGCAAAGAGCCAAGAGAGGGTTTTGGGGTTGCAAAGGGGTTTGTTTATAGGAGGGACCTCTCAACCCACGCAGGGGTTGATGTGAAGGCTTGAGAGCCGTTGGGGATGTCTCCCCAATGGCTGAGGTAGCTTGCCCCCGAAATTTAGGGGTCTGCTGCGCATGCATGTCAGAGAAGTAGACGTCCATATCCCCGGACGTTCATTTAATACTTGGCGTCCATCGATATTGACGCCGACTCCTCATGGACGTCCGTCCATGTTGACGCCAATTGGCCCTTCGGCCAGACTTGAAAACATGCAGAAACCATGTTCAACTTATACATATATACATACAATGTATGTAACATAGTATACACACTATCACACCATGCATTCAAACCATATTTACCATATAATTATACACATGCATACATAAGCATAACTAGCTAATACGTACGTAGATATCTACCTACGCGTACATGATGTTTTACATAAGCATGACTCAACACGCGGCAAAATACAGTGACAAGAATTGCGAGGGTTTCAAAACCATTAGGAGGCAATATGAATTAAGTTAGCTAGAATAATCTATTCAACAAAATAGTTCTTGCATGCACACACCTGATTTGACATATAATTATATATAGTATACACACACGGTGTAGCATACTTATGTACATTATGCATGAAATAGATAGATACCATATGCATACCGATAATTAGATTAACTTGAACAACATTACTTAAGTACTATATGCATGGAATTCTTAATATACACAATATGCGCAATTTAGCTAATTGTCTATTCTCACCTACATATCATAAAAATATATGCATGTTATTCATGAGGAATATAGAACTACAATATACCTACTAAATACACCTACCATACTTGCACTCTATATGTACATGCAATGTACGGAGTATAATGTACACATTAACTACACCATGCAAATGAATAACGGTTACAACTAGACATGCACATGCATACATAAGTATACCAAGTGTTATGTATGTAGAATTAGGTATACATTATCACATGCATAAGATAACATACATACACATATATACACTATGGTAATATGTACATCTACATATTTACACCTAATACTATACACAACATTAAATCAACACGTGAACAAAATAAAATGGCAAAAAATTGGAGGGCCTTATACCCTCTCCCCCTTAAAAAGATCTTCATCCTCGAAGGTCGGATCACGTACCTGCGGTGACATCATCGGTGTTGTCTCGCGGAATGAACTACTTCATCCTCGGGCATTCTCTAATTCGATGACTTTTGCTACCACATCTGAGACATCTTCCTTCCTTTGCCCAACACAAGTCTCTCCGCCGTGTCACTTGCCGCACTGCACACATTCGGGCCTCGATTCCACGCAAATCGCACTCACAAAGCATGGAATAGCACACAAGGGAGCTAAGGGTTTACGTCCCTACCTCAGAAACGCTTAAAACTCCACATAAACCTCGATTCGCGCCGAACCCCCAGGAGCTTCCCCAAGAAAAACGTACGAAAAACTGACGACATCTAGAGCACAACGACCACCATGTCGGCTCTAGAAAGGCACGCAACACAGAGCATCCAAAGACGCTCAAAGTGCAGCACACACAACTACACCCAGGGCCAACACAACACAGTGCCCACAGAAGGGGACTCTTCACCAGAGACCCTACTAGTCCTACTTTGTGAGAGTGTGTGAGCTCTTGTGTGTGAGCTTGTTGTGTGTTGTGATTACTGTAACGACCCAAGATCCGAAGTACCAGTAACCAACCGATAACCCGAATCCTGACCCGTTAACCCACGAGGCCGAAACTCGGAAGGGTAAGAAAGGAGTGCCTGAGGAGAACATATAAGTAAATGTACACGCTACAAATTAAACAATTAACACAAGAACAACTCAGAGTCAAAGCTAACGCAAGAGTACAGTGGGTACATTTACTTATATGTTCTCCTCAGGCACTCCTTTCTTACCCTTCCGAGTTTCGGCTCGTGGGTTAACGGGTCAGGATTCAGGTTACCGGTTGGTTAATGGTACTTCGGATCTTGAGTCGTTACAGTTGGTATCAGAGCTTGGTCTGTTGAGACATATAAGGAAATGTTTCGAATAACTCAGAGTGTGAAGAGTACAGTAGCAGCAAGCGAACCGGAGTCGTTTTGCATTTTGTGCGTGTGCTTGTCCTGTGTGGATTCATTTCCCTTATTCCTAGGCGATGTCGTGTTTGGGAGGTGGCTATGTAGGCACCTTAGCAGGAGGCTAGAGATGCCCCGCCACCACAGCAGACTTGGCCTGAACCACAGGACGTACGCTATAGTTTTCGTGTCCCCTTGGGCAGTGTAGAGTTTCGACTGGACCATGTTTT
>JACBKR010002860.1:0-32471 GCA_014218235.1 Colocasia esculenta | reverse complement strand
TATGGTAGTGATCCATACTATCACCATTCAATACATGCATTATTTACATCTAATATAAGCACATGCACACGTACTTGTACTAATTAATACGTACGTAATTATGTACATACATACACAAGCACAAATATACACACACAAATACAAATAATGCGACGGAAATTCAAGGGCCTTACAGATCCGGTGTACTGTATATCCATCGACGTCGGCTTGGATCACTAGCGCGTCGTCGTGGGGAAAGCTAAGCCCGCAGTATCTCCTCGGAGAACGTAATGACTCCTCTGATTCTTGTTGCCGATAAGCTGGGCCCTCCTGTCGACACGGCACGCGCATAGGCCTTCCTTTTTTGATGTTGTCACCGGCGCCGGCCGTTCCTCCCGCAAGTACCAGTACTGTCCCTTTTCTTCAGTGGCCCCACGCTCTTTCTCGGGGGTTCGCGCCCTCGCCCTTCCATCGACGATGTCCTTCCGATAATACCTCGTCGCAGCATCTCCGCAATCTCCATTTTGAGGCTTCTGCACTGGTCGGTAAGGTGGTCGTACTCCTTGTGATAACACAATAGAGGTTGGACCCTCGGCCGGATGGAGGCCTTGCCATTGGTTCGGGTCGTCGGAATTCCGGAAGCTTCTTGATGATGAGGAGGATCTCCAAGGGCAGTCTTCAAAACGGTGTGAAGATCCCTAACACGGCGGTACTCGTCAGGACGGCGGTCACGGTATGAACCTCTCCGGCGTTCGGGTTCTCAGCGTCTCTCCCTTAGCGACTCTTCCTCTCTTCTCGGTTTCTTTGTCGTCGGCTCCTCGCTTGCTTCTCTTCCGGATCGCTTGCCGAGCCTTCCTGCTGCGCTGAGGGTCGACTACAGCCTTACATACTTCTGCATTCGAGAGAGGAGGTCGGAGAGACTTATTGGCAGCTTCTTAGCAATAGAAGCTACGAACGCAACGTCTGTGCACACTCTTGTCAGGATGTTGACCGCCGTCCTGAGGTCCAGGTCCACCACTTTCATCACTTCGAGCTGGAACCACTTCGCATAATCTCGGAACATCCCGCCCTCCTTCTGAGCGGTAAGCCATAGGTCATCGGTGCACAGTGAATGTTGCACTGTGTTGTAGAAATGATCAAGGAAGTGCTGGGCCAGGTCGGAGAAACTGACGAATGATCGGGCAGGGAGCGCCTTGAACCACTGTAAAGCTGCATCGTCTAGGGTAGACATGAAGGCACGACATTTCAAAGCGTCAGTAACATTTACCATTTCTACTTGTCCCTGGAAGTGGTCGAGGTGATGCACTGGGTTGGTTGTTCCGTTGTAGCACCTGAACTTCGGCAGTTGCAACATCTCGAGTACTGGTGCTGAGGTGATTTCCTCGACGAAGGGAGAGGTGGTCAGCAGCGTTGCCACTAAGGGGGTGCGGGTGCCGCACTGGAGGGCCTCTATTTTCCTGTTCATCTCCTGCAAGTCATCCTTCCACCTGGGATCGACATGCGGCACACTTGCTAAGACTGGAGTGGACTCCGCCGAGAAATGGTCGGCGACATCGGTCCTGGTCAAATACTCCACGGCGGCTACTGGAGGCGGAGCGATGGTCTGCTGGGGTAGCGGCGTACGAACTATCGATGCTGGCAATTGACCGTCGACCTGACTTGTTGACACAGCTGGGTGCTTTTGACGGTCGGGGATGTCCTCGCCCTCGTGGACATCTGTAGCTAGGATCGCTAGGTGACCTAGGGCCTCGCCCTGAACCAAGGACGCTTTTGGTTGAGCTCCATTCTACTTAACACTTGCTGGAGATTCACGAGCATTTGCTCGAGCCTGTCGAGGCGTGAAGATGTCGTGGAATCTTGCTCTCCTGCTCTGGAAGCATCTCCAGCTACTCCTTCAGTGACATCGGTGTGGGCGACCCCCTCGCCGGACGAGCGAACGACCGCCTTTCCCTTGGGTGCCATGAAGGAAAGCTTTTTGTTCGAGCCTTCCCACAAACGGCGCCAAAATGTTGCTGCTCGAGCGAGGTCGGCCTAGGCTGAGAGGTTGAAGAGGACCCGAGGGACGGGGAGCCGCTCGCTGATGTAAGGAAGTGAGCTCCGACCTGCAAAATACCACCGAGGGACCTCGATGGAAGCACGCTCTGACGCTCAAGTCAGATCGGGTATATAGATCAAGGAGAATGAGTCCGGAATGTAACGTACCTCTTCTGTATGGGGTGTCTCTACCTTTTATAAGGACCTAGTGGCGGAGAAAGGAAGTGTCCTCCAATTATGCCCTGAATCCCGCCAGGGGTAGTGGCGGGAGGCAAGTGTGGCCATCGTGACGCACCTTACAGCTAGGATCACGGAGACTTGCCGTTATAGGGACTTCCTTCCGTGGTCGCGTGACAGCTGGGGCGGACGTGGCTGCGATCCCCAGGATCAATCTCGTGACGATGGGCAAGCTTGACCTGGCAATAGCCGGATGCGCCAAGATCCTGCGGATCTCTCAGAAGCGCAGTAAGTTCGTCTTTGGCCCGGGAAGGAACGAGTGCGATAAGCCAAGGACTCAGGTCGGCGATGGCTTAATGGGTGCTAGGTCGCCAAACCGTAGTCGGCGGATGGAAACCGACGCCTCCAGGTTATCGCCAGGTCAGCAAGTGATGAGCCGTATCACTATTTTTACTATAAAAAATATGTTACATTAAATACGTCTTGGGTAGCGAATCCAACGTGGCCCAATAAACATAGGGCAAGACGATTCCAACTCATTCTATGTTCCCATGTATAGGGGAGCATAACATTACTCTTTATCTTTTGCTACATAGACTTAGAGAAGAAAAATACTTTGGTGTGTATCAAGTTGGGCATACCCTATAAAAGTGTGCCACAACCCTAAAACATCAACCCTCTAAGATGTAACCTAAGTTTGAAGGTATATTAAACACCTCCAAAGTTGATGTGACATATTTTTATAGAATGTGTCTAATTTAGTGCACACTTTTCGTTCTCCTTAGAAAAATATTTAATACACATTTTAATATGTAATAAATATGACACATTGGTTAAGATTCTGCTACATTTGCATTGGACATTTAGTATGTCTCATTCTTATTTTTTAAAAATCTCTAATGTAAAATATAAGGTGACACAACTCTTTTAGATATATCTATTAATTTAAATTTTTAATGTATACTAAATATTTCTCTCGACAATATACTAATTTTGCAATTTAGTTTTTGGTTTATAGACCGCCATGATTGCTGGGCACAAGTGTTTGAAGTCCCCGCTCTCAACCAGCATCACCCCCTTCAAATCTATTTAAATACCCACACCAGGGTCATCCCCCACACTTCATCACCGAGTAATTAGAACCCTCAAACGCTAGCGGACCATGGCCTCCTCCATTCCCACCTCCATCCTCTGGACCATCCAACAGCACCACCTATTTCGGCTCCTTCAACTCCTCCTTGCATGCCTCTTCTCCACCAGGCCCGCCGGGGCCGCCCCAATGTGCCAGCACGACCCATGGTGACCACCTGCAGCGCCGGTGAAGATGATCTCCTCCGCTCCCTGCACGCCTGGAGCGGCGCGACATTGTGCTAGGCGGCCTCGCTGGGCTAGGCCTCAACGGGGCTGCCTCGGCCCTGGCGAACCCCATCGCCCCGCCGGATCTCTCCAAGTGTCACCTCACCACGGCCGTGGACGACTCCGAGACCAGCAGCAAGGAGGTGGAGTGCTGCCGCCCTTCTCCGACAGCCCCGTCGAGTTCGCCTGGTTCCGAGCTCACCGCTTCGGCTTCGCCGTGTCGCCCACCTCGTCGACCCTACATCAGCAAGTTCGAGTTGGCCGTCAAGCTGATGAAGGACCTCCCCGGGACGACCCCCGCAACGTCTACCAGCAGGCCAACGTCCACTGTGCCTACTGCAACGATGCCTACGACCAGGTGGGCGTCGCTGACTCCCACGAGAACCAACTCCACATCCAGGTCCACGCCTGCTGGCTCTTCCTTCCCTGGCATCGCATGTACCTCTACTTCTACGAATGCATCCTCGGCAAACTCATCAGCGATGAGAAACTTCGTCATCCCCTTCTGGAACTGGGACCACCCGGAGGGCATGCAGATGCCGGCGCTCTACACCAAGGTTAAGTCCCCACTCTACAACCCCAACCGCAACCCCAAGCACCTCCCGCCAACGACCCTCCTTCTCGATACTCCGGCACCGACCCCGACGACCCGATGACCCCAAGCACATCCTGGACAACCTCGCCCTTATGCATCGCCAAATGATCACCAACGCGAAGACGCCGGAGTAGTTCATGGGGGCCAGGTTCGCGTCTGGCGACACCCCCAACCCCGGAGCCGGGTCCCTGGAGACGTCCCCCACAACAACATCCACTCCTGGAGCGGCGACCCGGCAAATGCCTTCAACGAGGACATGGGCAACTTCTACTCCGCCGGCCGGGACATCATGTTCTACGGCCTCCACTCCAATGTTGATCGGATGTGGGACGTCTGGACCAAGACCCTCGGCATAAGGACTTCACCGAGGATGACTATCTCAACGCCGCCTTCTTCTTCTATGATGAGGAGAAGCGGCTCGTCAAGGTGAAGGTCTCCGATGTCGTCGACAGCGAGAAGATGGGGTACACGTACAAGACCGGGAGCTGCCGTGGCATTACACCCGGCCAAGCGGAAGATCTTCAAGACCACCGACCAGATCAAGGAGCTGGCGGCCAAGACGACCGGTGAGCCGCTGGTGCTGACATCCACTGTAAGCACCGTCGTGAAGCGGCCTAAGAAGGCGAGAAGTGACAAGGAGAGGGCCGCCGAGGAGGAGGTGCTGGTCATCTAGGACATCGAGAGGCATCGAGCAACTTCGCCAAGTTCGACGTGTTCGTGAACGCACCGGACACGACAGGGCTTACCCCATCAGCGATAGAGTTCGCGGGAGCTTCAGCAATGTGCCCACAAGAAGGAGGAGGGCGCCAAGGGTATCAAGCCCATCGGGACCAATCTGCGGCTGGGGCTGTCAGAGCTGCTCCAGGAGATCGACGCGAGGGCGACGATGCTAAGTTAATCCTGTGTTAATTCTATGTTTAATTCTGTGTTTAAATTCTGTTTAAATCCCTTCCGTTTTTGAGCGGCCCTCTTGTCCGGGTCATGTAGGAGAGTGTGGGGGGGGGGCATTTAATGCTCCATGTGTGTTATGGCCAGTTAAGGCCATGACCGTTCAGCCAGTTGTCTGTCGGCTAGAAGCTCCAAGGACGCATGGCGTTGGCACGCGAGGTATGGTCATCTGAATTTTCAGGCCCTGCGCAAGCTCGCTCAGCATGCCATGGTGCGAGGGCTGCCACAGATCGCTCAGGTGGAGCAGATCTGCGACAGCTTCCTCGCTGGGAAGCAAAGACGGGCATCCTTTCCGATGCAAGGCAAGTATCGAGCTGAGCACGTGCTCGACCTCGTCCACGGCGACATTTGCGGGCCAATCTCACCGACGACGCCGAGCGGCAACCGCTACTTCCTGCTCTGGTAGATGACAAGAGCAGGTACATGTGGCTTACCCTCCTCACCAGCAAGGATCAAGCCCTGGCAGCGATCAGCGCTTCCAGCCTTGGCGGAGGTGGCAACTGGGCGCAAGCTCAAGGTGCTCCGCACTGACCGCAGCGGCGAGTTCACCTCGGCACAGAGTTTGCTGAGTACTGCGCCGAGCGCGTGTGTGCAACGGCAGCTCACGGCCCCCTACTCTCCACAACAGAACGGAGTCGTCGAGCGTCAAAATCAGACCATCGTCGCCATGGCTCAGAGCATGCTGAAAGCAAAGGGTCTACCTGCGACTTTTTGGGGAGAAGCCGTCTCCACCGCTGTCTTCCTCCTCAACCGTGCGCCGACACGAAGCGTCGATGGCATGACGCCATATGAGGCCTGGTATGGCAAGCGACCAGCGGTGCACTTCCTACGCACGTTCGGCTGCATCGCGCACGTCAAGAACGTGAAGCCGCACCTGAAGAAGCTGGACGACCGGAGCACGCCAATGATTCATTGGGTACGAGCGGGGATCCAAGGCATACCGTGTGTTCGACCCCACAACGAACGTGTGTACGTGAAACATAGCGTTGTCTTCGACGAGTCGGCTAAATGGGACTGGGGGACCCATGGGCAGACATGGCAGAAGGTGCGGTGATATTTAATGAACCATTCAATGTCGAGTACTCCACTGTGTCTGAACCAGGGAAAAAGCCAGACACCGCCCGTTCCAGCTCGCCCACAGTTGGATGTTCGCTCGCAGCAGCGCCAGTCAACGCAAAGGAGCTGCAGTCGACTCCTGGCGACGCGGAATGGACCCCTGCTACAAGCACGCACGCGACCACGAGCGCATCGACGCTGCTGCCGCAGGCGCGCACGCTAGGTTGCCCATGGCCACAGTTGAGTTCGCCTCGCCACCGTCCGATGCGGCGGCGTCACTCGACGGGGAGCACAACGATGCCTCGCTGCGTTTCCGCACCATCACCAACATCATCGGGTCATCTGCTGCTCCAGCTCCAGGCCATGCGTCACGTGAACTCAACGACGGCGACGAGCCACTTCACCACGGCCGACGAGCCGACCTCTTTCGGCGAGGCCGAGCAGCACCAAAGCTGGCGCAAAGCGATGCTTGAGGAGATGAAGTCCATTGAGGACAACGCCACCTGGGAGCTAGTTGACCTCCCCTCCGGCCACCGACCATTGGGCTCAAGTGGGTCTTCAAGGTGAAGCGTGATGAACAAGGTGTTGTCATCAAGCACAAGGCGCGGCTCGTCGCGAAGGGCTATGTGCAACGTCCGGGGATCGACTTCGAGGAAGTGTTCGCCCCCGTGGCACGGATGGAGTCCGTGCGGCTGCTGCTGGCTTTGGCAGCACATGAAGGTTGGCAAGTCCATCACATGGACGTGAAGTCGACGTTCCTCAATGGCGACCTGACAGAAGAGGTCTACGTGGCCCAACCCCCGGGCTTCATTTGTGAGGGACACGAGCACAAGGTGCTCAAATTGCGGAAGGCTCTGTATGGGTTGCGCCAAGCGCCGAGGGCGTGGAACTCCAAACTGGACAGCAGCCTCGTCAAGCTCGGGTTCCTGCGAAGCACCGGAGCATGCCGTGTACGGGCGCGGAGAAGGTGTCTCCCGGCTCCTTGTCGGTGTGTACGTGGGCGATCTGGTCATCACCGGATCAAATGAGCATGAGATTTGCAGGTTCAAGGAGGAGATGCACAGCATGTTCAAGATGAGCGATCTCGGACTCCTGAGCTACTACTTAGGAATCGAGGTCCATCAACGCGCGGACGGCATCACAATCAACCAGGCGGCATATGCGCGCAAGATCTTGG
Source organism: Colocasia esculenta (assembly GCA_014218235.1). Lineage (NCBI taxonomy): Eukaryota > Viridiplantae > Streptophyta > Magnoliopsida > Alismatales > Araceae > Colocasia > Colocasia esculenta. Next base: position 25,149 of record JACBKR010002860.1, on the reverse strand, counting down.
AGAACAGTGGCATGGGCGACTGCAACCCTTGTCAAGTGCCCATGGAGGCACGGATGAAGTTGAGCAAGAAAAGTGCAAGCCCGCTTGGGACGCAACCAAATATCGGAGCATCATTGGAAGCCTTCGATACTTAGTTAACACACGGCCCGACATTGCCTATGCCGTGGGATATGTGAGCCGGTTCATGGAGTCCCTCGAGAAGACCATCTCACGGCGGTGAAGCACATCCTGCGCTACATAGCCGGCACTCTCCACAAAGGTTGCTTCTTCGCCAGGAAGGAGAGGAACAGCTGCACCTGCACGGGTACAGCGACAGCGACATGGCTGGTGACGTCGACGATCGCAAGAGCACCACGGGAGTTCTCTTCTTCCTCGGACGAAGCCCGATCAGCTGGCAGTCCATGAAGCAAAAGGTGGTGGCTCTCTCTCTTGTGAGGCGAGAGTACATCGCCGTCTCCACCGCGGCGTGCCAAGGTGTTTGGCTCACACGACTGCTAAGTGAGATCAGCGGTAGCAAGCCTAAAGCGGCTGTGCTCAAGGTGGACAACAAGTCAGCCATCTCTCTCTGCAAGAATCGGTGTTTCATGATCGGAGCAAGCACATTGATACTCGGTATCACCATATTCGAGAGTGCATCGAGGGAGGCAAGATCAATATTGAATATGTCAGCTCTGACGAGCAGTTGGCAGACATTCTCACAAAGCCACTTGGTCGCGTCAAGTTCCAGGAGTTCCGCGCAAAGATTGGCGTCGTCGAGATCAAGTAGAATACATCAGGATTAGGGGGAGTTTGTTAAGTTTAATCATGTGTTTAATTCTGTGTTGAATTCTGTGTTAAATTCTGTTTAAATCCTTCCGTTTTTTAGCGGCCCTCTTGTCGGGTCATGTAGGAGAGTGTGGGGGGGGCATTTAATGCTCCATGTGTGTTATGGCCAGTTAAGGCCATGACCGTTGCGGAAGGCTGTGTTATGGCCAGTTAAGGCCATGCATGTGCTACGTTTTGTTTTCTTTTCAGTTAAATAAGAGAACCAGAAATCAGAAAACGCTGCACTGGTTTTTGCAGCACCATCCTCGTGTTCGTGTGGGTGTGGCTGTGTGTGGGTGGTTTTCTAACAGACGAGACCATCGTCGTCACCCTGGTGCCCAGGAAGGGAGGCGAGAAGATCAAGGTCGGCGGCGTCGCCATCGAATACATTACGATCCGTTGAACGGCAAGATCCGTCGATCCAGGGTAGTGTGAACTAGCCGAGATGAAGAATAAAGAGAAGGACCCATGCAATTGCTGCAGGTGCAGTACGTATGTGGTTCTCCGTACGTGGGTATCTGTTTATGTACGGTTTGGTTGTTGGTGCGCGGAGCCGTCGTGGATCCGCCATTCCTAGATGTCTCCCTCTTTCTCTTTTTATCTTTGTTTGCACTGTTTGTCTTCCCTCGATCGTGAAGCGCATGCTTAGCGTTTCCTCCGAATAAAAGTTGTATGTCGCCGTGTTGTTCTTTCTTCCGCGTCGAGGACGTGAGATAGTGCTCAGAGATCAGTCGTACGTCTTCTTGCATGGGAAAAAAAAAATTTCTGATCCACGAACATATGCATCCACTAATTGACTAAGAGCTAGCTCCAAGTGTTAGGGCCCCATACATGCATTTGCATGCATGCACACATCTCTTATTCGGCGGTATACGCATACGTCATGGGTGTCAAACCTAATCTACCGCGTGTCTGCATTATATATATATATATATATATATATATATATTATATATATATATATATAATATATATATATATAGATCTTACTAGCATCATATGCATCCGATTGATCTTAAGGAGATGGCTTATGATTTTGATCTTGAAAATAGATTATTATGGAGTGATTTACTTAATTTCTCCGAGGGTAAAAGTAGATTTTGGTTCAGTCGGTCCAAATCTCATCTTTTACTTTTACTACGTGATTAATTTTAGAGAGAGAAAAAATGAACAATTGTTACTCAAATTATTAATTGCTAAACCATTTTCTTTTGTTTATTATGTAAAGGACTGTGGATTAGGAAAAATAAAGAAACAAAAAATAGGACGGTGAGGAGGGGCATGCCAGTTTGAAAATAGTTTCATTTTGATGTTATTACGTAAAAGAGTGTGGGTTATAATTAATATTGGGATAGGGTCCACCGAGTCTGTTAGATCTATGCCCGCACATGAGGTGTAAGAAAATATTTTATTAATCAATCGAAAATTTTGAAGCCTAATATTCTCATTTAGAGATAGATTTATTTGAGAGCATAAGTTTGACAAAATTGACTATTTCATCCATTCATCAAAGCAAGCACTATTTAGCAGGTAGAAAAAGATTAAATCGTGAAGATATTAATTAACAAGGACATCATTATTAAACAATAAGATTCGAAATTGCAGATTCAATAGAAGTGAAATATATTCATCCAAATTTCCATGCGATATTCACATGATTGAAATACACGTGAAAGTACTTTCTTGTGCTCACATGAAGAAAAACATGAAAACACATTTATAACAAAATAGGCCAAATTTAGAAAGGGCGTGCATCATTTCAGATTGGGTTTTTGTGTTGATCTTTGGATTTTTGGGTTTCATTTCACGTTTGAATTTCATGATTGAATTTGAACTTGGGGTTTGCTATATATCTTAATTATAGGTTGAGAGACTTGGGATTGATTTTGGGATTTTGAGACTGGAAATTTGTTTTATTCTTATTTGCATTTGGACTTTGAAGGATTTATTTTTAAATTGGACCTTACCTTAGAAGTGTTTATTTATTATTTGTTTGGATTTTAATTCAATGAATTACTTTTTTTCAAATATTCAATTCTTTGGATATTGGATTTAAAATATTTTTATTTTTATTTGAAATATCTATTCAATTTTATTTGGATTTTCTATTAAATAATTTTCCTTATTTTGAGAATTGGATCTGAAGTATTTATTCAATTTTATTGGGTTTTGGATTTAACGTATTGTTTTGGTTTTGAAGTGTTTGTTCATTTTATTGGATTCTGAGCTTAAAGGATTTTTTCTATTTTTTCTTTAATTTGAATTTGAAATATTTATCAATTTATTTGGATTTGGATTTAATGTATTTTTGTGTAGAAGTTTTGAGAGCAATTCTTTTTGTTTCCTGTTTTGACCAAGTCAAACGTGAAGTATGTGATATTGGATACGTGTTTTGAGTTGGTCAAATTTCCAAAAGAATATGGATGTGGGTTTCTTCTTGGGTTTCCAATCCCTAAGCCAACAAAAAGGCCCAACCCTATCCACTTTGATTCGCACGTCTTTGCCTTTTCATCTTGTTGCGTTTTTTTTTTATATTTCTTTAGAGAAATGCTTTGTGCACGTATAGACGGTCAAAAACACCATGTTAGATTCGCCGGGTGGCTTCTCATTCGCCCACGTTGCAAGGGAGCCACGTCATACGCCATTAATGCTCGTCGCCTGCGTTGCGGCTTCCCGAGACGTTTCATCATGAAACCGCCGGCGTCACGAAACCGCGATTGCGCTTCTGAAATTTTTAAACCCAATTTTGCCCTTCCCGCCTTTTGTGTGAAAAATCTGAGAGAAGAGTCTCCTCCATTGCAACATCCCCACGAAATTTACAACCTTCCTCTCCCACGAAACATCTACCATCCTCTATGCAAATCCAGTGATCATCTCTCTGCAAATCCAGTGATCTTCCTCATTTGTCTTCTTCATCCATGACTACTAAGAAGAGTAACGCCATACAGATTACAGGTCAGTCCAGCTCTGGGGAGAATTTGAAGATGCAGTGTACTGTGCCGGAGGGAGTGATGCCACCACCATTTATGCCACCTAATCAGATAAGTAGGCCGGTAGGTATACCATTTATGCCACCTTATCAGATGATAAATAGGCCATTGTTATACCCCTTCATGACGCCATACACAACGTCGTTCATGCATTACGTCCCGACGGCACATGGTCCACTGCATGCAAGTAACGATGACAAGAAGAGCAGAAGTACTCTATCAGAGCCCAGAAGTACCTCCGGAAGAAAATGTAGAAGCACAACAAACTCTTGGAGGACCTTCTGAAGAACCAGTGAGATCTGTTATACATGACATTATTGACGATGTTAACGAAATAAGATCAGTGCCTGCAAGCCCTGATTTAGAGAACAATGATGTTGAACATGAGAGAAATGACGAAGTTAACGAACTAGTGCTGGGATGCCCAGATTTAGAGAATAAGGATGTTGCACATGTCTGCAATTGTAAGTGGATATGTATCTGTTTGTGATTGTCATTTGTACTTCTTCGATTATTTTTGAATGCTATGTACTCTTAGTTAATTGTCATTGAAATTTTCTATTTTTTGTAAAATTCTTCTATTGTTTTTTGAAATATTTATATTTGTCACTGAAAGGAATGTATTATCACTGGTCTGTATGTATTTGTCAGTGGAATGTTTCTATTTTGTCACTGCAATTCTTGAGTCTGCCATATGAATCTTTCTATTTTGTCACTGGTCTGCATGTATTTGTCACTGGTCTGGATGTATTTGTCACTGGTCTGGTCTTATTTGTCATTGCAATTTTTGAGTCTTTGTCACATGAATCTTTCTATTTTGTCACTGGTCTGGATGTATTTGTCACTGGTCTGGTCCTATTTGTCACTACAATTCTTGAGTCTTTGTCACAAGAATCTTTCTGTTTGTCACTGGTTTTCTTCAATTTGTCACTAGTTTTCCTCCATTTGTCACTTGGAGTTCATTTGTCTTGTCACTGGGAATCTTCTATTTGTCACTGGGAATCATCTATTTGTCACTGGAAGGGACCTATTTGTCACTGGTTTTCATCTATTTGTCACTACTTTTCTCCATTTGTCACTTGGAGTTCGTGTCTTTGTCACTGGGAATCTTCTATTTGTCACTGGGAATCATCTATTTGTCACTGAAGGACCTATTTGTCACTGATTTTAATCTATTTGTCACTAGTTTTCGTCCATTTGTCACTTGGAGTTCATGTGTCTTTGTCACTGGGAATCTTCTATTTATCACTGGAATCTTCTATTGTCACTGGAAGGGACCTATTTGTCACTAGTTTTCATCTATTTGTCACTACTTTCCTCCATTTGTCACTTGGAGTCATGTGTCTTTGTCACTGAGAATCTTCTATTGTCACTGGAATCTCTATTGTCACTGGAAGGGACCTATTTGTCACTGGTTTTCTTCTATTTGTCACTAGTTTTCCTCCATTTGTCACTGGAGTTCATGTGTCTTTGTCACTGGGAATCTTCTATTTGTCACATGAATCTTTCTATTGTCACTGGTCGGATGTATTTGTCACTGGTCTGGTTCTATTTGTCACTGCAATTTTTTAGTCTTTATCACATGAATCTTTCTAATTGTCACTGCAATCTGTTTATTTGTCACTGGAATTCTTTCTCTTTGTCACTAGAATCTTTGTATTTGTCACTCAAAGTAATGTATTTGGCACTGGTTGCTTTCTATGTGTCACTGAAAGGAATGTATTTGTCACTCAAAATCTTTCTATTTTGTCACTGATGTTAACCTATTTGACACGGGAATAATTCTAAACTTGTTTTATTATTCTTTCAATGCATTTGGCAGCACCCGAAGTAGAGGATGATTTGAATAATGATAAGGGAGAATCAGAAAATTTGGAACCTTTGGAGGGCATGATTTTCCAAACTATTTCAGATGCACAAAAATTCTACAATGCCTATGCAAAACGAGTAGGATTTGGCATGACAATCACTGACGGTAGAAGAAAGAATGATGTGTTTATTTACAAGAGGTTCAGTTGTCATCGTTGTGGTCAATCTAGAAGGGGCAAAGAAACGATAAGTCACAGAGATTCTTCTAAGATTGGATGTACGGCATCGGTGAGGGTTAGATATGACAAAGACACAAACACCTACATAATGTATGATGTAATTTTGGAGCATAATCACATTCTTCATCCTACAGCTGCTATGTATTTGAGATCACATCGTAAAATTTGCACCCCGGAGAAAGCTGAGATTCTGAACATGCGTAGTGTTGGTATTTCCACATCCAATATTGTTTCGGCCATGGCAAAAAGAAAGGGGGGCATCCGACAGTTGGAGTGGACAGAGAAGGACTGTAGAAACTTTCTTGATAAAGAAAGGCAAACACAATTGAAGGAGGGTGATGCAAAGACAATGATAAACCATTTTCAGGCAATGCAAGTTAGGGATCCAACATTCTTTTACACTATAGCGGTTAATGACAATGGTACATTAAGGAATGTGTTTTGGATTGATGGTAGGTCTAGAACATCTTGTACATACTTTGCGGATGTCATCTGTTTCGATACAACATACTTGACAAACACATATCAAATGCCATTTGCACCATTTGTGGGAGTAAATCATCATGGTCAGTCTATTCTTTTGGGATGTGCACTACTAAGCAATGAGAAAATTGAAAGTTTTGTATGGCTCTTTAATTGTTGGCTAGAAGCAAATGGTGGCATTCACCCCAAGGCAATCATCACAGATCAAGACAAGGCTATGGAGGCTGCAGTAGCTCAAGTGTTTCCAACGGCACGGCATCGTTTTTGTCTTTGGCATATAATGAAAAAGGTACCGAAAAAATTGGCCATATATGCGTCTCCAATCCACACTTCATGAATGACTTCCAAAGTTGCATTTATGACACATCGTCCACCTTTGATTTTGAAGAAAAGTGGGATGAATTGATAACAAAGTATGAAATTGCCATGCAAAATGAATGGCTGAAAAGTTTGTATGAATGTCGTAGAAAGTGGGCACCTATTTTTTTGAAGGACACATTCTTTGCTGGTAAGTTATTATTCACTAGTATTGCTATTTTATTTGCTTTATCTGTTATATTTACATTGTTTTATGCTTGTAGGTATGTCTACCTCTCAACGAAGTGAGAGTATAAATCATTTTTTTGATGGATTTGTCACAGCAAAAACTACCTTATCTGAGTTCATTGTGAAATACACAGTGGCACTTGAAAGCAGGTTTGATGCAGAAAACAAAGCAGATTTGAAGTCCATGGATACAGAAGCATATCTGAAAACTTGTTCCCCATTTGAGAAACAAGCAGCCGCAATATATACTAGGTCTATATTTCAGAAATTCCAGCAAGAATTGATAGAGGTCGCTGCTTGTCACCCACAGCGTATTTGTGAAGATGAAAGTAAGTTGACGTTGAGAGTAAAGTCATTTGAACGTGTTAAATTGAAAGGTATATGTATGGAGATGCAAAAAGAGTACACTGTCAATTGCCAAAAGCAGGAAAAAGAAGTGGAATGCTCTTGTAAATCCTTTGAATTTAAGGGGTTCTTATGCCGACATGCCTTACTAGCATTGCAATATGTAGGAATTGACAGTATACCAAACAAGTACTTCTTGCAAAGATATGAGGTATAGACATGCATGTCAGTCATTTGATGTTCAAAAGGAAGAGAAGAAATGTTCATCATCCCGGTACACCAACTTGATATTCAGATTCATGAAGGTGGCTGAAGCAGCTTCTTGCTCAGAGAAGCTTATGATATTGCAGTAGCTGAATATACCAATTTCTTGGGAGAGTAATGGAGTCCATGAATGGGTTGTCTATCCAATCGAACATAATAATAGATTCTACATCGAATTGTCATGTACAAGATCCACGAAGAGCATCAACAAAAAGAAGAAAACGTGAGAAACGGATACCATCTGCCCTTGAGAAAATCAGAAAATGAAGCAAAGCTTCCAAGAAGTGCATTCAACACACACTGCTGTAAACCATGACCAAGTGGTGAAGTATCATTCTTTGCAACACAATGACTTCTAAACTTCTTTGTAAAAGAACAATTTTCTGTTATGTACTTCTTACAGTTGTCACTGTGTTTATTGTGCATGATACTATTTGAACCATCATGTGTTATACAAATCGTGCATTTGTCATTGTAATGCATGGTTATATTTGAACCATTAATTGTTATGTTACAACTAGAAACTTAAATAAAAAAAATAACATCCACAATTGTTAGTCACTCTCACTCCCATCATCCCCATCCACAATGTTCAAATATGAAAATGCCTCTGGTAAAACCTTTACAACCATTTTAGTTTTGTTTACAATGCAATTTAAATCCTTGCGATCATCCTCCAATCTGGCAACTCGATATTCTAGAGTTTTCACGTTCTCATCTTTCCCGCAAGTTTTTGTGAATCCACAAAATTTTGCACTTCATCACACCCCATGAAAAAATCACATTTCGCATCCTATAAAAGACCACAAGAAATATTATGTCATGTAATACCATGTCATGTTATACATTAAAAACTTTAATCTTACCTTGCATGTGTAGAATTTTCTGTTTGGATTTCTTTCTATTTTGCTAGTTCTGACAGTGCAATAACCATGTCCTCTCATACATCTCATTGCTGGAGGTGAAATGGGAGACTGGCTTGGACTCCCCATTTTTCCAGAAGATTGCTCGCCAAATGCTCTGCAAATAAATTTGACATTTCAAAAGTTCAAAGATTTGCTGACCTGAATGTTACAATCTCCTTCGAGCAGGACACATTAACATCGATGTTAATCAATTTTTGTCCGAGGATTTCATGCATGTCAATTATTCTATCAATATCATCTCCACTTAACAATTTCATGAATGAGTTACTCATCTCCGGAATGTGGCATTTTAATTCCACTTCATCTTTCACAAGTGTCCACCTTCTGCAAACATCATTAAGTATGCTACAAAGTTCCATACCTCTATGCATAGGAATTACATACGCATCATTCTTGAATGTAAAAATTCCAGGAATACGATCCATATCTTCCAGTCTACCCTGCCACAGTCTACCCTGCCACCCACCACTGCAAAAAAGAAAAAAAACAAACAAAATAGCTGACTCAGAGAACGAAACATCCATCGCAGAAGCATAAGCATGCGCCACCAGGGGGGTCGCACGGGAGTGGGAACGGGAGCAGGGGGAAATGGGAGCAGAAGGATTACCTGAGCAGGACAGTCAAAGGAGGTGCAACAAAGGCTCCCAAGCCACCGGAGCAGGTTTCCTGGACAAGGTTCGCTGAAAACCTAGATGGTGAATGGGGCGGGGCTGACGGGGCCGATGATGTGTGAAACGTAAAGGGGTGTTGGGGCTTAGGGTTTACGTGAGGGTAGAATGGGATATTTATATGATATGATATAATAGATTAATTAATTTATAATTTAATTTCTTCAAGTGACAAATGGAGGAAAAGTAGTGACAAATAGAAGATTCCCAGTGACAAAGACACATGAACTCCAAGTGACAATGGAGGAAAAGTAGTGATAAATAGATGAAAACAGTGACAAATAGGTCCCTTCCAGTGACAATAGGAGATTCCAGTGACAAATAGAAGATTCCCGGTGACAAAGACAAATGAACTCCAAGTGACAAATGGAGGAAAAGTAGTGACAAATAGAAAACCAGTGACAAATAGGTCCCTTCCAGTGACAAATAGAATATTCACAGTGACAAATAGAAGATTCCCAGTGACAAAAGACACATGAACTCCAAGTGACAAATGGACGAAAAGTAGTGACAAATAGATGAAAACCAGTGACAAATAGGTCCCTTCCAGTGACAAATAGAAGATTCTCAGTGACAAATAGAAGATTCCCAGTGACAAAGACACATGAACTCCAAGTGACAAATGGAGGAAAAGTAGTGACAAATAGATGAAAACCAGTGACAAATAGGTCCCTTCCAGTGACAAATAGGAGATTCCAGTGACAAATAGAAGATTCCCAGTGACAAAGACAAATGAACTCCAAGTGACAAATGGAGAAAAGTAGTGACAAATAGATAAAAACCAGTGACCAATAGGCCCTTCCAGTGACAAATAGAAGATTCCCGTGACAAATAGAGATTCCAGTGACAAAAGACACATGAACTCCAAGTGACAAATGGACGAAAACTAGTGACAAATAGAAGAAAACCAGTGACAAATAGGTCCCTTCAGTGACAAATAGAAGATTCCAGTGACAAATAGAAGATTCCCAGTGACAAAAGACACATGAACTCCAAGTGACAAATGGAGGAAAAGTAGTGACAAATAGATGAAAACCAGTGACAAATAGGTCCCTTCCAGTGACAAATAGAGATTCCAGTGACAAATAGAAGGATTCCAGTGACAAAGACAAATGAACTCCAAGTGACAAATGGAGGAAAATAGTGAAAAATAGAGAAAAACCAGTGACAAATAGGTCCCTTCCAGTGACAAATAGGATATTCCAGTGACAAATAGAAGATTCCTAGTGACAAAAACAAATGAACTCCAAGTGACAAATGGAGGAAAACTAGTGACAAATAGATTAAAATAGTGACAAATAGGTCCCTTCCAGTGACAAATAGGAGATTCCAGTGACAAATAGAAGATTCCCAGTGACAAAGAAACTGAACTCCAAGTGATAAAGGAGGAAAAAAAGTGACAATAGATGAGAAACCAGTGACAAATAGGTCCCTTCTAGTGACAAATAGAAATTCCCAGTGACAAATAGAAGATTCCCAGTGACAAAGACACATGAACTGCAAGTGACAAATGGACGAAAACTAGTGACAAATAGATGAAAACCAGTGACAAATAGGTCCCTTCCAGTGACAAATAGAAGATTCTCAGTGACAAATAGAAGATTCCCAGTGACAGACAAATGAACTCCAAGTGACAAATGGAGAAAACCAGTGACAAATAATTCATTCCTCTGTGACAATAGAAGAAGAAAATCATTGACAAATACATGCATTCCTCTGTGACAAAGTTCCAGTGACAAATACAAAGACTCTCAGTCACAAAGACACATGAACTCTAAGTGACAAATAGATTAAGACCAGTGACAAATAGGTCCCTTCAGTGACAACTCAAAGATTCCAGTGACAAATAGGTCCCTTTCAGTGACAACTAAAAGTCCATGACAAATACATACATTCCTCTGTGACAAAGACACAACTCCAGTGACAAATAGATGAAGATCAGTGACAAATAGATGAAGACTAGTGACAAATGCATCCCTGTCAGTGACAAATAGAAGATTCCTTCTGACAAAGACACAACAACTGCAAGTGACAAATAGATGAAAACCAGGGACAAATAAATGAAGACTAGTGACTGCTCATTAGCTATTAAAATGTACAAGACTTTACAAGAGTTTAAACTGTACATGTACTTTTATTTTGATAAGTACCCCAGTCAAAGATTGAAACATTAAACTGTACATTACATGTACTTTACAAGAGTTTCTTAACAAATACTTTGCATCACATAAGAGGAAAAATGTACACTTTCTAAGAACGATTCTTTACTTCTAACAACAATGCTGCAAATCTCGCCCTGAAGAGATTACAATCATCCTCATTAAAGGTCCATCCGGAAATTTCCTCCTAATCAAGGCTTCAATGTATTTCACCACAAAAAATCGCGCAATTGAGGCTACCAGATGCTTGTTGAGGACATGTACTGTCAAACTGTAGTTCCCATTTAGCATCATCAGGAAATGCCCTATACTCTTCAACATGCGCCTGACAGTTGTGGCCTGCAAAAAAACAAATAATTGAACAGTATTTCCCTTGAAAGAAATTGATTTAGAAACTTACCCATTTCTTGCAGATGATTTGTGGAAAGCCCCACTTTTCAATGAATTATATGATACCAATATTTGATTCTCCGTGTCCACTGCAAATAAATGCCAGTGATTTCGTGAGTGTAACACGAAAAATAGCCACTTGTTATGCTGGAGGGTTTCCAAATCCTTGTTCTCATAAGCGCATTCCAACAACTTTGCTGCCTTCTCTTCCGTTGAGCATGACATTCCGTGGATATGATTTACCACAATAGTTGGAAAACAAACCCACTTGTGGAATGTATTTCCAGTGTTCATTTTAAGTAGGAAAATCAATCCATCAATAACCTGCAATAGGTCCATACTCAGTACAATGAACCTGGCTTTCAAGGGACTTTATCTATAACAACATAAGTGAAATACATACCGTGTCCTCTGTCATGCATCCGTAAAGGAGGTTTAGAATGTGTGACTTCCGGATGACCAGGCCATTTGCAAATTCAAAAATTTCAAAACTATAGAGGTTGAAAACATGCAAATAAGTTAAATCAGAAATAAATATGAAATCATACAAATTCAATCAACTTACTCAGGTTCACTGCCGACACTTCCACACGTTTCAAGGAAGCTTTCGACAATGGCATTGTGCTTCCCCTTCAACTGCCCCTTACACACCCACTTTGCAGTGGCTGGCTCCTCTGTTGCCTACGTTTTGTGTTGACATTTCAGATCAATGGAATAATAGGTTATGCAGTAACATAATAGATTAGAGACTTACCACTGCTTTTGTTTATCAGGAATTGTTGTGGGTTTCTCGTATATAAGGGGATTGATCATACAAGCTTGCCCTTCTTGTTGGGTCACCGGATCGTCATGCATCATTGGAGGCTGGGCATGGACTGTTCAGAAAATGTAGAGGTTGGCCCAGCTGCCCCTTCTTCACGACTCACCGGATCATCCTTCTATGAATGTAATGCATGATTTCCTCAATTTGTCTCTTTTGATCATTGAGGTGAGTGTTCAACTGATCAAATTTCAATTCTTGAGACTTTATTGATGCTGCAATTTCATGTAGAAGAGTGAGGGAAGCAGCTGGACGAACCGTGGATGTGTCCTCTGGGAGGGAAGCAGTTTCAATTTCATTCCTCTCAACCGTCAAATTTTTTATAACCTGCAAAAGCAAATCATATGCAATAAACATCAAATTACACAGTTTTATTACTCAATAATAATTTCATTGTGAAAGGGACTCCAAAAACCTGTTGGCCGGTGAGGGATGCTGTAGGAAACGTTGATGTTTTCCCGGCGATTGTTCCCCACCTGAAGAGGCGGGGATATGCAGTCCGATTTATTGGCTGCCTCACCCTCGTGTGCTCAAGAAACCAAACCTGAAATACGAAACATAACTAGTTAAACCCAAAACCCAAACTAGTATAGATGATATGTATACATAGAGATTGTTAAAGGAACTTACAGCAAGGGAGGCAGCACAACCATAGATGAAATAATGAGCTTGGATTGATTCCCACTTCTCTCTTGCGGGGCAAGTTGCCCACTCCTTTGATTATTACAAATGTAACTAAATTCTCAAAATTATGCAGTGTTACTTCCTGCACTGCGGCTGCCCAATTATACTCTCTTATTCTTTGTATGTCATCCAAGCAGGAGAGCATCTGTTGTGGACAAGAATGCGCTGATCGCGGAGCAAGAAAGGTGCATAGGAGGAGCACAATCCACAGCCTAACTGTGTCCTCTACATCTGCTTCATCATGATTTTACTATTCCTGGATGAGCGAATGCACCTTCTTTCGATCAAAATTTGTGGCCATCCCAAACCGCTCATGGAGCTTGGACTTTTTCTTCGTGCTTCCATAATGGCGGACGAGATGTCCACAGCTGGGCAATCACAAGATAATGCCCACATCTTCAACGGTAAACAATACCTCCTTCTTGCCTAGCAAGAAGATGTTCCCACCAACATGGGTGCTTATTATGTCCTCTAACATCCTCATGCTAAAGGAGCAACCAGAAGTATTGTCCACATAAGAAGAAAATGTGGTGATCCTCATTAAAATTTTATGGCATTCCGGAATGCCATTTGATCTCTATCCTTCATATAAATGTCCATTGAAGAGCGGGCTTTCATGATTGGAGGATTACCTACAATCAAATAAAAATATGAAAATAGAAGAATGAGACAACAATATATTATTTCTCACTGCAAACCATTTGTCAACAGTAGAATGAGACAACAAAAGAATCAGACAACAAAAGAATGAGACAACAAAGCTATTTGTCACTGGAAGAGCTTCTATTGTCACTACAATTTGCTATTTGTCACTGGGAAGACCCAATTTATAACTGATAAGTAGCTATTTGTCACTGAAACAGAAAATTATATTTGTCTTGAATAATTTCTATTTGTCACTACAATGGCTATTTGTCACTGGGGAGACCCTATTTATCACTGATAAGTAGCTATTTGTCACTGAAAAGAAGATTTCTATTTGTCACTTGAATAATTTCTATTTGTCACTACTCTTGGCTATTGTCACTGGAAGGTCCTATTTATCACTGAGAAGTAGCTATTTGTCAGAAAAAGAAGATTTCTATTTGTCACTTGAATAATTTCTATTTGTCACTACTCTTGGCTATTTGTCACTGGAAAGGCCCTTTTATCACTGGTAAGTAGCTATTTGTCACTGAAACAACAATCTATTGTCACTTGAAAATTTTCTATTTGTCACTACAATTGGCTATTTGTCACTGGAAAGGCCCTATTTATCACTGAGAAGTAGCTATTGTCACTGAAACAGAGAATTCTATTTGTCACTTGATAATTTCTATTTATCACTAACAGACTATTTGTCACTGGAAACCCTTTTATCACTGGTAAGTAGCTATTTGTCACTAAAACATAAACATTTATTTGTCACTTAAAATTTTCTATTTGTCACTACAATTGGCTATTTGTCACTGGAAAGGCCCTATTTATCACTGAGAAGTAGCTATTGTCACTGAAATAGAAGAATTCTATTTGTCACTTGAATAATTCTATTTTCACTACAAAAGGCTATTTGTCACTGCAAAGGCCTTTTATCACTGGTAAGTAGCTATTTGTCACTGAAACATAACAATTCTATTTGTCACTTGAAAAATTTCTATTTGTCACTACAATTGGCTATTTGTCACTGGTAAGTAGCTATTTGTTACTGAAACATAACAATTCTATTTCTAATTGTCACTTGAAGCATTTCTGTTTGTCACTACAAATAGGTATTTGTCATTAGAAAAGGTCCTATTTCTCACCCTAACAGACCTATTTGTCACTATGAAACATATTACAACTCTGCGAAACATACCTCTCACTTGGGATGCCCCCCTAGGTCCTTTGTTGTCTTCTTGCACTTCTGGTGCTGGCACTGAAGGATTTTGCAGGTCTGCGTCCGGGTGGAGCGTCGTCGGTTGCTTCTCCAGATGGAGATAATGGGCTCATCCACTCCACCGATGATCAACACGGAAATAATTTTGTATATATAGAAATATTACAAATTACAGATGCTGCCGAGCATACCCTTGGAGGTACAAAGATCGAGCTAGTTCAGTCTAATAAAAGGTAAACCAGTTTATCAAGACACTGACCCCTTCCAGGAAGTAGGTAGAGAAGCAAAACCCAAGAAAACTTTATTAGTCCTGGCTGAGCAAGTAAAAGAGGCGACCGGATTACTTCTCTATATGTGTGGATGACCCGGGCACCTGAATTTGCAAGAGCACCATTAAACCCTCCACCAATATGAGCCTTCCCAGTCGGGCAATTCTCAGAAGAAAAAATACTAGGTGCACGTGCACCCGGGTATAAATTCCATGTTGGAATCAACGGGGCGCGTTCAACTGGGCCGCGTGGAAAGTGCTCAGCCCAGCACACGTCATCGCCTACGCACGCATTTTCCCGAGGTTCGTCATCATGAAACCGCCTCCATCGCAAATAATGATTATAGAGAGATTTTTCATTAATTCATAATGGATCGAAAATTAAAATTTCTCGTGGAGTCACAAATTCGATTGACAAAGATAACGAATCTGGTGACAAAAAATCGACTTAAATAGGTAGCTTCTGGTGACTAATAGCTGACTTTGTGTTTTAAGTGATTCATATGGAGTCACGAATTGGAGTGACAAATAAGTTGATTCTGGTGACAAATAGGTTTCTTCTGGTGACAAATAGGTTGATTCCGGTGATAAATAGGTTCTTCTGGTGACAAATAAGTTGATTCTGGTGACAAATAGTTGACTTTGTGCCTTAAGTGATTATGGAGTCACGAATTGAAGTGACAAATATGTTGATTCTAGCGACAACATAGATTTCTTTTGGTGACAAATAAGTTAATTCTGGTGACAAATAGCTGACTTTGTATCTTAAGTGATTCACATAGAGTCACGAATTTGAGTGACAAAAGAAGTTGATTCCAGTAACAAAGAGGTGGCCAGTGATGACAAATAAGTTGATTCTGGTGACAATAGGTCACTTCTGGTGACAAATAGGTTACTACTCTAATGGCCATGGTGAGTTCCATGCAGCCCAATCGATCATCATATTTGCCCTACAGTGGATTAATGATGGTAGGCGGTTTCATGATGGCGGGCCTCGAGAAGACTCGCGCGCAGGCGGTGGTTACGTGTGCTAGGCTGTTGACGTAGGCGCTTTCCACGTAGCCCAATTGAGCACGCCTCGGTGATTCCAACGTGGAATTTATATCCGGGTGTACGTGCACCTAGCATTTCTCTTCCCAAAAGAGGCCGATTGCACCAGTGTATGGCAATCCGAATAAATAACAGAAATGCTTAGATTGTAGTGCGCAACTAGATTTAAGCCATCATGAAGAACTCTCAATTCAGCAATAATACTATTACCTTGATCATAGAAGAATGAGAATGAAATCCAAACCTCACCATTCGATCCTCTAAAACACCCCCCCTCCACCACAGATATCGGGGTGTCCCTTACTTGCCCCATCAACATTCAAAGATATATAAACCTGAGGTCGGTGGAATCCATTTAACTAGAAGATGATGTTTGATCTTAACAATAGGTTAAAACCAAAGTTTGATAGGATTTGTAGTTTTTTTTCTTTGTAGTAAGATGGAGGCTAATGGCTCCAAAGAAAAATCGAAACAGATTAGTATTATAAACCTTCAGTAAAACCGAACTCAAGATGAGTAGCTCCATATGCACACGGCAGCCACTCCAAAAATCTAAATTGACTGATCTAAACCAAATCTATGGTGGTTTCCTCTCACTGAATTTTGCCCTTGAAGCTTTAGAAATGCAGATGTTGCTACACAAGCAAGGGTAGTAGTCGACAGGAGTCGAGCTGAGTGGGCCCCGAGGGATCAACGGCACCACGCTGTCATCGGCGAGGCGAATCCGACCTGCAAAAACCACCGAGAGTCCTCGCGGCAGGACGCTCTGACGATCAAGTCAGCAGAGAGAATTGTGTGAAAGGGAGAGAAAGTTGTGCTACTAATATCGTACCTTTCCTGTAGGGGATGCCACTGTCTTTATACGGTGCGGCATTTTGGATCCCCAGGAATGGCGAGAGGGCGTGTCCTCCTCTTGCGCCGCAATACTCAGCAAGTGGGGTAGTGTGGGGCAAGCGCGACCATCACGGGATCAATCATAGCTGGCCCTTGCCAGCCTGGTTGCGACAAGAAACTTCCCAAATGGTCGAGCGATAGCTGGGTGCCAGCAGTCGCGATCTCCGGGATCCATCCTGTGCGATGGGCAGTTCGGACTGGAGCCAACTGGACGCACCCGGATCGCGCGCCTGATCCGATGGATTTTCTTGGTAGGTTTCTGAGGGCGAGTTTGATTTTGGAAATCTCAGCCGACCCATGTTCTCGGCTAGCCAGGTCGGAACCCTCAAGCGGCCCAAGTTGTCGGCTAGTCAAAGGGGGAAACCTCGTCGTCATCGGCCAACCTAGTCGGCTTCACTCAACAAGGTCTTCGTTGTCGGCCAGGGAGTTGGCGACGATTTTTGATCATTGTCGTCGGCCAACATGTGGGTTAGCGTCTTGCGAATGGGTCGGGTTATTTTGTCGAGAACTAGGTCGGATAGCGACGAGCGGTATCACTAGTCCCCCGGGTTCTTATCGAGATGAGTTCTCAGCTCGATGAGAAGCCATTTGTGTGACGGAACACCTCAGCCAATCCCGTTAAACCGATAACGTACTTGATCTGAGTCCGCCTCCTGCGAACGGGCCGAAGCCTCGCTAGGGATACCAAACCACAGTCCGTGTAAACACAAAGGAACACACCACATTTTATATATATTCACAAGTTACATAGCCATATTTCCACAAAACTGAAAAGAAGTACAAGAGCCTGGGGCATACCCCGAGGTACAACTGGAGAAAATAAACATCTAACTATGCTACACTGCTGGAGCTGCCACTACACAGCTGGAGGTACCGACCCTGCACCGCTACGGCGCGGCTCTGAACTGGACGACGGTCGTGAAACGTCCTCCTCACTCTCACCTATGGGGGTAGGGGTGAGCCTCACTAGTCACTGGCTCAGTAGGGAACTCCCCCAAAACCGAGCAAACCAAAAACCACATGTACAAAGCAATAAACAGTACCAACTATTTATAGAATAGCTGAGCAGGATATTAAAGCTGTAAAAGTACTCACTGTCTGCCGACTACGAGAAACAACTGCAATAATTAAATGGCAAACCAGTACAGGTGTACAAGCTAAAGTAAAGACAGCCAAACACGAGCCACGTGAACTGGTTCGCGACACCAGAAATTGACTCGGACAAGCTAACACAGGTCTACCTCTCAGTCTCGCAGCCACAGACGAAAGGTCCAGCTGCCGCTCCACGTGAAAAGTCAAACAACTGTGGAGACCAACCAAACACCACCACCTGCGGACCACACGGTCACAGGCCCATGCCTGGCACCTCCAGAGACCCTGGCCCGGGCTCGCTAGAGTTAGGCACTGGAAAAGGACTAGCTGGGGACCAGTGTCGACTACTGGTGTCCATACCCCCAACCACGAGCGCGCTACAAGTGACTAAAGACAAACACAAGTGTCACTGTCCCACTGTCGTCTTTCCCTCAGCCGAACGTACAACTCAAACACAGGAGTGAGGGTGTCTAGGTCAGACGACACAGACCTCGACGGTACAACACAAGTACCGAGACAAAGCCCCGAGCTAACAGCCTGGCTCACAAAGAACCTGGGGCACCCAACTGAAGAGGTAACCACGGGGGCGTCGTACTACTCGCCACGTACACAAAACCACGTGCACGTCACACACAAACCACGTGAAACCTCACGTAAACCACAAGTAACAACGGTCCACTACACATGAACCCAACTGGACTCGCGTGAACACATGCAGCCATGAAAGTAAGTATCTAACTACATACCTTATATGCTAAACACGGGAACTATGTGCACTCAGTGCACCATAGGTGCCAACACACCATTCATTATCGACAATACCTCAAATAGTCTTTTCTGCTTATATACAAGTAGGCGGCCACATCGACTGCCGCTTACAGGAAGTAGACGGCAATGGATCTGGCCGTCTATATCCTGGCTGATGAACTGGCGACAGTCGATGTTGACGCCAAGCTTTTCAGCCATTGTTCCTGCAGAAACCCTAAATCGATTCTACAGGTTTTACAACCATCAAAACAATGAGAAAACCTAAGGAAACCATTTTCCAAGCCAAACATGCATCACTAAGATTAAACTACATGAATTACCATTAAATTCCATCAAACCACCCTTAGAACCCCGCATGGATACCATGACCCGAAATTTCCATTTTCATGCAGTTTCATGCTTTCTATTTATTTTATTACACCTATAGGTACTACAAGGGTCATTCCCTACCTCAACGCACACTTAAATCTTCCGAATTCTTCCAATCACGCCGAACCCTCCACGAGCTTCCACAGAAATTGCACCACGCCACGGCATTTCCTCGTGCCATTCGGCAATGCCACACGTCCCACGATCCTCCAACCAATCTCCTGTACCTATTGGAAGCTTTAGGGACATGGGGACATGAAGCTGGGGCAAGAGAGAAAGAGAACCAGGTAGAAAACCTGCTCTCGGGTGACCCTATAACCTGCAGAATTCTCAGATTGGCGTCAACCCCTCTGCCGCCAATGGCAACCGCCACCACAAACGTCACATCCAATGCCGTTAAGTTCATATCTTAACGTCACTTTACATGGACGTTAACTCATTAAACGTCCATATCTGGCCGTCAATCTGCAACCAACAGCACCAATGTTGTTCTGTTTTAGGTTCCAAACCTGCACATTCCGCAAACCTGCACCATACCTGATCAACCACACATCCAAACCACACACACTGGCCTCACAGCGACCATCACAACTATTACCACATGATCCGCATGGATCCGAAAAGCACACGACGTTACATTACTATCATCTAAAAAGAAATTTCGACCGCGAAATTCATAACACAACTCAAAGTTAAACAACTTATACATACACACTTTACAAGCACTATCATCTAAAAAGAAATACAAAAGCTTATTCAAAAGATAGGGATACCCTTTAGCCATTTCCTCAGCTAATTCCTAGGTATCCTCACCACCCAACCTATTCTCCCATCTCACTTTAACTAGCTCAATTTCTTTATTCCGCAACTTCTTTACCTTTTGATCCGTGATCTGTACCGGATATTCTGGCATAGTCATATCCGGCCTCAGGTCACCACCTTGATATCTGATTATTTGAGCTAGATCTTCAATACACTTTCTTAACATGGAGACATGGAAAATATCATGCACATCTACAAAATCTGCTGGCAAATCTAGCTATAAGCCGTTTCCCCAATCCTTTCTAACACTTGAAAGGGTCCCACATACCTTGGACTCAACTTTCCAGTCTTGCCAAATCTCATAATTCTTTACTCGGAGAAACTCTCGGAAAACACAAATCTCCCACCTCAAACTGAAGTGGTCTTCTCCGATATCTGCATAACTTTTTTCCTGCTTTGAGCTGCCTGCAATTTTTCTTTAATAAGCTTCACTACTTCAGTGGTTTGCTGAATCATTTAGGACCCACTAACTACCTTTCTCCCACTTCATGCCAGTTCAATGGGGTTCTACATGGCCTTCCATATAAAGCTTCATACGGTGCCATCCCAAGACTGGTATGATAATTATTATTGTAGGCAAACTCAACCATTCCAAATGATGCTCCCAGCTACCTCCCCAAACTAAACAACAAGCTCGCAACATATCTTCAATCGTCTGGATAGTCCTCTCTGTCTGACCATCTGTCTGGGGATGATAAGCGGAGCTATACCTCAACTCAGTACCAATTACTCTTTGCAGACTTCTCCAAAAACCAGAAGTAAATTGGATCTCTATTAGACACAATAGTCTTCGGAATACCATGCAGTGGAACAATTCTTTCAACATAAATATTTGCCAATCTGTCCACTGTCCAAGACATACTCACTGCCACTAATCTGCACACTTTGGTTAGTCTGTCAACAAACACCCATATTCCATTATGCCCGGAACTTGATATGGTAAACCTGCCACAAAGTCCATAGCAATATCATCCCATTTCCACTGTGGAATGGGTAACGGTTGCAATAAACCTACAGGCTTCTGATGCTCTGCTTTAATCTACTGACAAATAGCACACCTTGCAACAAACTCTGCTATTTCTTTCTTCTATGAGGCCACCAGAAATGCTTTCTCAATCATGGTACATTTTAGTACTACCCGGATGAATAGTGTACCTAGATTTATGAGCCTCTTCCAACACTCGCTGCTTCACCTCCCTTTCAGCTGGAACAAACAACCTGCCTCTGAACCTGACCACGTAATTATCATCAATGGTAACTCCTTCCATTTTCACAATTTCAGCTAAACTTATATCTGCTCTCTGAGCCTCAATAATCTGCCAATATAAAGACGGCTCTACAGCACTAGCAGCTAGTACTCTGCCCGTCGCTGACTACTGGGCACATACAAGTTCTCCACTACTTCTTCATACAACTTCCACTCTTTAATCATCATCAAACTTACATATGCCTTTCTGCTCAAGGCATCAGCTACAACATTGGCCTTGCCCGGATGGTAAGCCAACTGAAATCATAATCCTTTAAATATTCAATCCATCTGCGCTGGCGAAGGTTCAAATCTTTCTGTGAGAAAATATACTTCAAACTTTTATGATCTATAAAGATCTCAAATCTCTCGCCATACAGATAATGCCTCCACATTTTCAAAGCAAACACAACTGCTGCTAATTCCAAATCATGAGTGGGGTAATTCTCCTCTGCTGGCTTCAATTGCCTGGACGCATAAGCTATACTTTGCCATGCTGCATAAGCACTGCGCCAAGTCCTCTCCTTGAAGCATCAATATACAACACAAAACCACCACTCCCTGGCGGTAATGTCAATATAGGTGCTGATGTAAGTCTTTTCTTCAATTCCATAAAACTTTTCCGACATTCACGGACCATACAAATGGCCCCCTTTTCTGGTCAATTTAGTCATAGGTGCTGCAATTTTAGAAAATATTGAATAAAGCGCCTATAATAACCTGCCAATCTCAGAAAACTTCTAATCTCAGTTATTGTCTTAGGCACTCCCCATCTCATCACTGCTTCCACTTTACTTGGGTCCACTGCTACTCCTTTAGCTGAGATAACATGACCCAGAAACTGAATTTCTTTTAACCAAAATTCACACTTATTGAATTTAGCAAACAATTGGTTATCCCTTAACAACTGCAGGGTAAACCTCAAATGAGCTGCATGCTCCTCTTCAGATGCGGAATAAATCAGAATATCATCAATAAAGACCACAATGAATTGGTCTAAATATGGATGAAAAATTCTATTCATCAGATCCATAAACCTGCAGGAGCATTAGTCAACCCAAATGGCATAACCACAAACTCATAGTGACCATATCTGGTTCTAAAAGCTGTCTTATCTATATCCTCCTCTTTGATCTCAACTGATGGTACCCGGACCTCAAATCAATTTTAGAAAATACCTTTGCTGATTGCAACTGATCAAACAAATCATCTATCCTCGGCAACGGTATTTATTTTTAATGGTCACATCATTCAACTTTCTATAATCAATACACATCCAAAAACTTCCATCTTTCTTTTTCACAAATAATCGCGCACTCCCCACGGGGAATGACTGGTCTAATAAACCCTTTCTGCAACAATCTTCTAATTGCTTTTTCAATCTTTAAGCTCTGCTGGTGCCATCCGATATGGAGCTTTAGAAATCGGCATGGTACCTGGCAGCAACTCAATGGTAAAGTCCACCTCTCTATGTGGAGCTAAACCAGGCAAATCCTCAGGAAAAACATCAGCAAATTCCCTAACCACGGAACTGCTTCCACTGACTGACTAGCTTCTACCAGACTTACCGAGGCTAAATAAGCCACACACCCAGCATTTATCAACTTTCTAGCTTTAATTGCAGAAATTAGAACTTAGAGGTATAAAAGGCATACCTTGATATTCAAATACTGCACCATTAGGATGACAAAACCTTATCCTTTTCTTTCTGCAATCTAAATTGCTCCATACATCTCAAGCCAATCCATACCCAAATAATATCATAATCTGGCAACTACAGGGCATACAACCGACCCGGAATTTGGTTCCCTTCAATCATAACAGGAGCTTCATCTATATAGCTTGAAGTGAGTAGGAACTCACCCGAAGGAACTTCCACTACTACCTCACAAGACTTCTCCTCTAAAGGATGAGCTATACAATCCAGAAATTCTTCGGAAATGAAAAAATGAGAGGCACCCGAATCAAATAAGACTCTTGCTGAGTAATTCTAAAGAGGTAGAGTACCTTCTATCATATTCGATGCCTCCGCCTGGGCTCGGGTGATAGCCAAAACCCGGCCTCTTCCTCGCTGCTGCGGTGCTCCTCTGCCACGACCTGCCTGTGGCTACTGAAACTGCTGAGGCTGCTGCTGCTGCTGCACACCTCTTCCATACCCATATTCTCTCGGATAGGGACAATTGCGGATCAAATGTCCCGGCTGATTACAATTATAGCATCTATATCCTGGTGGAACAATAGGCTGTCTGGCAGTACTTTGCTGCGACTCCTCCACCTCAGGCCTTCCTCGGCCTTGCTGGAACTGCGGACGACCTCCCCATCCTCTTCCTTTTCCTTTAAATGCTTGCTTTAATTTCTGGCCCCATTTACCAAAGCCTGATGAAGAAGGTCCTGCTGGTGCCTTACCCTTGCTTGCACCTACTGACTGCTGCGGTAGCCGGAAACTACCTGGACCTGACTCGCCCACCTGACGAGTCCGAATAGACCTCTCCAAAGTAGCTGCTCTCTGGGCTGCTTCTTCCACTGTCTTGCACATGAGAGGTACTATCGCATCCTGCAACTCCACTCTCAATCCTCTAATGAAGTACTCAACCATCATATTATTATCTGAAACTACATAAGGCGCATAACGGCTAAGTGCCATAAATCTCATCTGGTACTCTAAAACTGAAGAGTTACCTTGCTGAAGCGTCCGAAACTGCTCTCTTTTTACTTGCTGCACTTGAATCGGAAAGAATGTATCATTAAATACATCGAGAAATTCCGACCAAGTAATACCTCTTCTGTCCTGCCTGCAAAGGGTCTGCATCTTCAGTCGCCACCATTCCAAGTAAAACCTCTCAACTGATAAGCAGCTAACACAACTCTATCTGCTGCCGGACACCTCATAGTTGCAAAACACTTTCAATCTCATGAACCCAGTGCTCTGCTGTATCTGGATTCGGCCCTCCTGAATAAGTTGGTGGCTGCAATCTCAGAAACTTTTCCACCTGCATCACTGGTTCTTCTGCTATCAGCACTGGTGGTGGTGGTGGCACAGGTGCTGCAAAAGGCACCTCTACTCTTGGCAGGAATTGAGCAACAGGTACAGCCTCTCCATCTCCAGGTGGCACTGCAACCAGTGGTACCGGCGCCTGCTGATCCATTCTCGCCCGAATATCCGTGAGGCTCTCCCAAATTCTTTCTATCATACGCTGGTTACTTTCCTCCGGATCATCTCCTCCACCACCCCAATCTCTTCTATCAGCCATTCCAGAAATTTCTACATAAACAAAACACCAAACAAAATCAAACAACAAATTATCAGAAACCAGGGTCCCTACCAGTAGTGTACAAAGACCGAAATAAGGCTATGTATCTTTCTAGTTCCCTTATACTAACACGGACCTTGCTTTGATACCAACTGTGACGGAACAACTCAGCCAAGCCCGTTAAACCGATAACGTACTGATCCGAGTCCACCTCCCGCGAACGGGCCGAAGCCTCGCTAGGGATACCAAACCACGTCCTGTAAACACAAAGGAACACACACACACATTTTATATATATTTCACAAGTTACATAGCCATATTTCCACAAAACTGAAAAGAAGTACAAGAGCCTGGGACATACCCCGAGGTACAACTGAAGAAAATAAACATCTAACTATGCACACTGC
>JACBKR010002859.1:0-32314 GCA_014218235.1 Colocasia esculenta | reverse complement strand
ACTCGACTAAAACTATGGACACCATTATTGTTTCCTATCTACTAACTTGTCTATTAGATATTTTCCTGCGATTCACAAGTGTTCTCTAGCTCCTTTGTAACAGATTACATGTTCTACAATATATTGTGAGCAAATCTAAAAAAAAAGAGAAATATTTCAACCACTTTTGAATTTTCACCTTTTTAGAAGATAACTTTTTTTCTTTCTTTTCGCCTCTGATGTCTATAATTCGGGTATACTGCTTTGGGTGTGGACATGTGGGAAAGAGGAGGAAGAACGAGTAGTAAAGCGCGTCCTTTCCATAAAACCTAACAAATTCCATACAAGGAAAAGGAGCCATCAGAAAAGTAGGCTTATGACTGAGAGAGCCATGGAAATGCCACTTAAATTACCCACTGTTACCATTAATCAACCGAGAAGACAATGAGGTGACCGAACTTAATTAATTAGCTCTAAATAAATATTATTACTCAGTATGAGCGGTGAGCCCAATCCAAATGATCTAATGAGTACTTATAACTGCGCAAGTTTACACCACATAAATTCATAGCATAGTTACTTTTCATTGAAGAATCATATTTACGGTAGTGGTCTACATTAACTTCGAATGGCTAGACAGGAGGGAGATGCGAACATGGCCACGTAAACTTAAAAGCCAGAAATAAACTTTGATTTGTGTGTTAATCTAATTGATTTAACCAAACGAACTGCCAACAAGTAGCCAAAAGTTGTTTAGCCATGGATAATTAAAGACGTATACATTCAGATAAAACCGTAGTTCATCGTATATACTTGTTAATGAAGCCAAGTGAAAGACTAGGATGTCATATTTGTGTTGTACATCTTGTCTATAAAACATAAGTTTTGTTGCTGCAAGAGCAGAGTTGTCGGCCGGGGCCGAGTTAAGTGGGCTCCGAGGGATCAGCGGCGTCGCGGATACGTCGGCGGAGAGAAAGCGACCTGCAAAAAGGACCACCGAAACACCTCGGCGGTCGGACACTCCGACGATCAAGTCAGTAAGCAGTGGTGAAAAGAGAGAGAGAAGTGAATGCTACGAATAGCGTACCTCTTTCACAGGGAGTACCCCAGCCTTTTATAAGGGCTTCGGTCTGTCATCCCCCTAATTTCAGGTGGGCCCGTCCTTTGTTGGCGCCCTGTGACTTTAGGCAGGTGAGCTAGAAAAAGGAGACAAGTGCGGTGTCACGGCGCCTCTTACAGCTGGTTCTGGAAGGTCATGCCGTGAGGGGACTTTCCTACTTAGGTACGTGATAGCCTGGCAATCGGTTGGCTCGGCTTTAGCTGGTCCCTAATTGCTTGCCTGAGATTTTTCGGCCAGCCAGATCTGGGGTGATGTTCGTTGATAAACACTTGTCGGGTGTACTCGTCGGGTAACATTCGTCGGATGGGATTGTCGGTTGTATTTGTCGTTTACCTGGGCAGGTCGACTGCCACAGTATCACCAGTCCCCCGGGTTCTTCTCGAAGTGAATCCTCGGTTCGGGTAGAAGCCAGTCGTTTCGCTGTCAGCACGTCTCATCAGTTTGATCTTGGGAGTCGAAACGGGGGCGCGCCATCTTGGTTCCAGCACGTGGTGTGTCAGAGTCGCTTCTGTAGGCGTTATCGTCATCATGGGGATCCGATTCTTCTGTCATTATGTCAGAGGTACGGTCTTCGAGCGTCGCGTAACCGCTTCGTCCCCCGCTTGTAATGATGCCTATGATGGTTGACGGTGCTGCGGATCCTGGTGGTGGGTTTCTGACCGTTCGTGTCCTGAAACGTGGCGGATATCAGGGGTCTCTTGGATTCCCATCTGTTTCCGATCGACTTTCTGCTGCAGTTCTATAAATAGGGTGATGAACAGGGGTGCTTTGGTTTTGCGCTCATACTCTCATTTGCCCGAGAAGCTGATGCTTCTCCCGACGACCCGACGTGTTTCTGCCTTTCCTCGGGGTTGCTTCTTCGCGCTCGCTTCCTTCCGAGGTACGCGATGAGTCAATCTGCTTCTTCTTTGTCTGAGGGTTCTTCTTTGCCCCAGTCTTCCCCAAGCAAGTCCTCTCCTCATACCGTCGAGGATCCGAGACCGACACCGAGGCTCTCGAAACCCTGGTGTCGGGTCCTGTGGATGACTCCTTTAGGTTAGAGTTCAGGGTGGCACGTACTCCCCAGGACCCGTCGGGCCCATACCTCTGGCGCCCGTCGTCTGGTGATGCGTGGCCGACGCAGCTGTGAGATATCTGAGGACACCTTCCACTGGATCGAGAATCACCCTAGACTTGTCCTTCCTCCTGACGCCAATATATTCCCAACCGAGGTTTTAGGGCTCATTTCGTCATGGAGGGGGTTTCTCTGTTTATACGAGGCTCTCCGGGGGGTTTTGCCTTCCTCTTTCATCCCTTCACCATATTTCTTCTGTTGGAGCTCGGGATTGCGCCTTCACAACTGACCCCGAACTCGTGGAGGACAATCACCGGCTTTTTGTATCTTTGCTACTCGGGGGGGTACCTCCGTCTTTGCGTCTTTTCCTTTATCTTTTCTCGGTTAAGCCTTTCGGGGATTGGCTTTACTTTGCGTCCAGGAAAGGTCGGCAACTCCTTGGCCGGCTTCCTTCCTCTCTCCACGGTTGGAAGAGGAACTTTGTTTTCATCTATTGCCCTTCCGGATGGCCCTTCCCTACCCAATGGTCGGGTGTCGATCTTCGTAACAAGGCTTTTGGGTCGCCGAGGCTTCGCGCTCCCGAGCTAGCGGATATCGCGAGTCTGAAGGCGGTGAAAATTCCTAACCTAATAAAGCTCTCGGCGAAGCTGTTCAAGATGATTGACGAGGGCAAGAAGGTCGCCATCTCTTCGTCCCTTGCTATCCCTTGCTATGATTGGGTTTGTTAACACTCCTTGTCTTGGTGCAGCCATGGCAGCGAGGATGAATCGGGGGTCCCGAAGCGCAAAGGTATATCCCTTCTTGAGAGGGCAGGGGCCCAGGTCCTCTCGAAACAGAAGTCGGTGTCGCGCGTGGGAAAGCGCCCCGAGAAGCGAAATCCGTGCAATCGGGAGCTGCCGGCCGCGACACCTGGCTAGAGCTTGGCTTCGATCCCGCGGGAGAGGAACAGCCGACGAAAAGGCCTCAGCAACCGATGGCGTCGCCGATCCTTGCTCCACCGGCGTCGGAGCCAGCGCGCCATTTGCTGGATCCGGTAGAGTGGGGACGCCGAGCCCTTCCTGCCGAGGTCTTGGCAGACGCGCTGACGAGGCCCTCGCGTCGGCTCAACCATGAGTTCCACGCGGGCTGCTAAGTCAGTTAGTGATTTTCGAGGCGTTCACTCAACGCCTTGAGGCGAAGAGGGTGTCGTGCGACAAGCATGTCGCTGCGGCGGTGAACTCGCGGCCAAGGAGAAGGCCCTTCGTCTGAAGGCCGAGGAGGAGGCGAAGAAGCGGGAGAATGATCTCCTAAATGAGCTTTCTTCGGAGAAGGAGGCGTTGTCCTCGGCGAAGAAAGTGCTCGAGGTCGTAAAGAAGGCGCATACGAGGAGATCGATGCCCATGAGAAGACCAAAGAGGACCACGCTCGCGTCGTCTCCGAAGCGCTCGAGAGAGCGATCGAGGAATACCGTGAGTCCGAGGAGTTGCAGGAGAGGTCGCTACCCTTTTTAAAGGAGTTATGAGGCTTGCCTCAAAGGTGAAGGGTTTGTTCCCCGACCTCGACCTCTCGGTAGCGGCTCTTCCGCAGACCCGACCGAAGGGGTCGCGGAGGAGATTGTGGCGATCGTTGGTCGGCAATGCCGTGGAGGTAGCCATGGACCGATGCCTCGACAAAATTGCCGACGACGTTGTAAATGAGGAGCCGATGACTCCCTTAGTGTAATCCTCGATTTTTCCTAATGAAAACAACCTTCTTTTGCATCGTCCTGCGTTGGTGTCTATTTTTCGGACTCATTTAGGATCGTTTACCGAGGTGAGGATATAGCGTTTTAGGTGTTCTCGTCGTAGAGTGCCGAAACGATCTCGTCGCAGAGTGCCAAAGAGACCTCGTAGTAGAGGGCCGAAGCGACTTCGTCGTAGAGGTGTCAAGACGACCTCGGTGTGAGTGCCAAAGCGACCTCGTCATAGAGTGCCAAAGCGCCTCGTTGTAGAGTGCCGAAGCGACTTCGTCATTGAGTGGTGTGAGCGCATTCGTTGTAGAGTGCCGTAGCGACCTCGTCATAGAGTGCCAAGCGACCTCGTTGTAGAGTGCCGAAGCGACTTCGTCATTGAGTGGCGAAGCGCATTCGTTATAGAGTGCCGTAGCGACCTCGTCATAGAGTGCCAAAGCGACCTCGTTTTCTTTTGTCGTTAGGGGTAGAATCGTCAGAGGTGCTCCGCGTTCCATGCCCTAGGGATGGTTACCCCGCCGAGGTCCACCAATCGATAAGCCCCCCGGCCAATGGTGTCGGTTTATACGATATGGTCCCTCCCAATTGGCTGATAATTTTTCCACTGGCCGACCTTGGTTCTGAGATTGCGAGTTTTCTGAGGACGAGATCCCCCACCATGAAGTGTCGCGGCCCTGACTTTCTATCGAAGCTCTTCTTGATCCTTCTCTGGTAGGTTTCTTTCATTTTTGCCGACGCATACTCTCGCCTTTCCTCGATCAGGTCAAGCTCGGCTCGTAGTGAGTTTGTTGCTTTCCTCGTCCAACCCGAGGACCTTTCTGTGGGAACGAGCATCTCTATAGGAGATACTCTGCTTCACCCCGAAAGCGAGCGCGAAGGCGATTCTTGCGTAGCCTCTCTTGGCGTTGTCCGATACGCCCAAAGTACGTAGAGGAGCTGGTCGGCCAGGCTCCCTTGTGACTTTGCAGTCTTTTCTTTAGTCCATCTAGAATTGTTCGATTGGTGACTTCAGCCATTCCGTTCGTCTGGGGGTGAGCTACCGAGGAGAACCTGTGCTCGATACCGAGTCTTCGCAATTCTGACGAAACCTGGCGTTGTCGAATTGTCGGCCATTGTCGGTGATGATTGTCTGGGGGAGGCCGAACCTGCAGATGATGTTTTTCCATACGAAAGCCCATGCATTGGCGTCGGTGTTTTTTAGCCAAAGGCTCGGCTTCGACCCATTTTGTGAAGTAGTCGACGCCGACGATGATGAACTTTCTCTGACCCGTTGCTGGTGGGAATGGACCGAGGATATCCATTCCCCATTGCGCGAAGGGCCAGGGCGAAGTGATGTTCACGAGCGCCGATGGAGCCTGTCGACTAATTTTACTAAACAACTGGCATTGACGGCATGTTTTTACGTACCTCTCGACTTCCGTAAGCATGGTTGGCCACCAGTAACCTTGTCTCGTTACCCTTCGTACTAGAGAGCGAGGGCCCGCATGAGAACTGCACGTACCATCATGTACTTCGCGGATGATTTCCTCGGCTTGAGCGGGATTTACGCATAGTAGATTTGGATAGCTGAATCCTTTCCTGTAGAGGTCATCGCCGATGAGAAAGAATTTCGCCACTCGTCTTCTAATTTTCTCGGCCTCGCCTGCCTCCTCTCTGGTAGCGTAGAGTCTCTAAGGAAGTTTATCAGCGGGGTCATCCACGTTACTCTGATGTCGATGTTCATCAGCTCCCTAGTTGTATGGATGGTTCCCGAAGCTCTTCTATTAATATGGCTGGAGGTGGCTCAAGCGAGGACGACGCGAATTAGAGAGGGCGTTGCTTGCTCGTTCTCGGACCTTGGCATTTTAACAAGATCTGCCGAGTCGAAGCATGCCATAAGCTCCTGGACTTTGGCCTTATATGATTGAGTTTGGGCTCCTTCGTCTCGAACATTTGCGACACCTGGTTGACGACCAGTTGGGAATCGCTATGGATTCGAATTTTCTTTGCTCTGAGAGACTTTGCCATCCTTAATCCTGATATCACGGCCTCATATTCTGCCACATTGTTAGAGGCGTCGAAATCAAAGCGAACCGCGTACCTTAGGTTGATGTCGTCGGGAGAGCGTATGACTACCCCAGATCCACTGCCTTGAGACTTGGAGGCTCCGTCGACGAAGATATTCCATCTCTCGTTAGTATCTTCCTCGGGGGATGCTCGGGCAGTCCCTTCGGAGATGAAGTCCGCAAGAGCCT
The DNA here is from genome assembly GCA_014218235.1 of Colocasia esculenta. Taxonomy (NCBI): domain Eukaryota; kingdom Viridiplantae; phylum Streptophyta; class Magnoliopsida; order Alismatales; family Araceae; genus Colocasia; species Colocasia esculenta. The sequence goes on along the minus strand of JACBKR010002859.1, from coordinate 26,219 downwards.
GGGCTTTGATGGCGACCGAGGCTATATTCAACGTCAAATTCCCTGAGCTCTATGGCCCATTTGGCCAACCTCCCGGAGGTCTCGGGTCGTTCGAGGATTTGCCGAATGGGAGCGTCGGAAAGGACAACGATTTTGTGCGCTTGGAAATAAGGTCGCAGCCGCCGAGCCGCAATTATCAGGGCGTAGCCGACCTTCTCGAGCTCCGAGTACCATTGTTCCGCTCCCCGAAGTGCTTTGCTAGTGTAATACACGGGAAGGTGGGATCGTTCTTCCTCTCGTACGAGGACCGAGCTGATGGAGTGAGCTGTGTGGAGAGGTATAGGAGAAGTTCTTCACCTGCTTTTGGCTTGCTGATGTCGGTACGTGAGCCAGGTACCTTTTCAGCTCGTCGAAGGCGCTTTGGCACTCCTCAGTCCACTGGAAGCGACCCTTTCTTAATACGTCGAAGAAAGGTCTGCAACGTTCCGCCGACCTAGACATGAACCTGCTAAGGGCGGTAATCCGACCATTAAGTCTTTGTGCCTCTTTCACCGTTCGTGGTGCCGTCATGTCGAGGATCGCTTGGACCTTGTCGGGGTTGACATCGATACCTCGGCTGGATACGAGGTATCCTAAGAATTTCCCAGCCCGGACGCCGGAGACGCATTTCTCGGGGTTCAGCTTCATCCCGTATCGTCGGGGTACTTCAAAAGCCTCGGCGAGATCACGAACGTGTCCTCGGATTGTCGGCTCTTTACCAGCATGTCGTCGATATATATCTCCATAGTTTTCCCGATCTGCTTTTCGAACATTGCGTTGACGAGCCTTTTGGTAAGTTGCTCCTGCATTTTTCAGTCCAAAAGGCATACGAGTGAAGCAATACAACCCTTTTTCGGTAGTAAAGGATGTTTTCTCTTTGTCGTCTGGGGCCATCCTTATCTGATGGTATCCTGAGTAGGCGTCGAGGAAGCTTAATAATTCATGCCCTGCAGTGGAGTCCACCAGTTGATCGATCCGGGGCAGTGGAAAGCTGTCTTTTGGGCAGGCTTTATTTAGGTCGTGAAGTCCGCGCAACATCCGTCATTTCCATTGGCTTTTCGCACAAGGACGACGTTGGCGACCCATTCTGGATAGAAGGAATCTAGGACGGTTCCTGCATGTAGATATTTAGTTAAACTGTCGTCCACTACTTCCTGCCTATCCGCCGACAATGGTCTTTTTTCTTTTGGCGGATTGGTCGAGCTTCGGGGTTCACGTTCAGATGGTGCTGGATAATGGCGGGTCGATCCCGGGGAGGTCGTTGTCGTTCCCGAATACGTCGCCACTTTGATGGAGAAAAGCGATGATATCGTTTTTCTAAATTTTTGAGTTCGGTTCCGATGACGAGGGTCCCTCTTACGATTTGTATGTGTTTAGTTGTTTTCGCTGGTTCTTGTCTTTGGCTATCATTGACAGGTGACTCATACTCCGAAGTAGCTGGTTCCTTTTGCTTTGATGGAGTTTACATAGCACATGCGTGCCTCAGCCTGACTGCCGACGACTTCCCCTATTCCACCGGGGGTCGGGAAATTCAGCTTTTGTGGTAAGTGGACGGCACCCCCCCGAGCCTACCAAGCAGGCCCCGCCCGAAGATCGCGTAGTAGGCCGATTTCACTTTTACCACAAGGAAATCGACCTCAACCGTTACATGCCGAGGACGGGTGCCTAGGGTGACCTTGAGTTTTATGGATCCCTCGACAGTGACAGGCGCACGTTGAATCCGAACAAAGGAGTGGCAACAGCTTGAGCTCCGTGCTTAGGTTAGTCATCTTCAAGAAGCAATCGTTAGAACAGTACGTCGGTGTGCAGCTCCGTTGTCGACGGGATGCGATGCCGGGTAGCCGTCGATGTCGGCGTGGATGACTAATGCGTCATCACGGGGAAAGCTCAAGCCGACTACGTCCTCGGCGGAGAAGACGATAGCTTCTTTAAGGCTTGGTGGGGTGGGGGGCCGCTTAAGCCGAGAACCAAGGCCGATGCGTACGCCTTCCTCTTCCTGCCGCTGTCGCCTCCGCTTGCTGTACCGCCGGCGAGGAACAAAACGGCTCCTTTTCCTCCGCGTTCGTGATTTTCCTCCGGCTCCCGCTCCTTTGGTTTGCCGTCGACGACGTCTTTGCCGATTATTCCTCTCCGCAGCATCTCCGCGATTTCCATCTTGAGACTTCTGCACTGGTCGGTGAGATGACCATACCCTTGTGATATTCGCAGTAGAGGTCGGCCCCCCTGCCGGATGGAGGCTGGGCAATGGTTCTGGCCGTCGGAACTCGGGCAACCTCTTAATCACTGACAGGATCTCCGATGGCAGCCTTCCGAAGCGAGGAAGATCTCTGGTGCGGCGGTACGTACTAGTCGGGGCGTCGGTCAACGTCACGCGACCCTCCGAGCCTCGGCGTCTATCCCCGCTCGACTCTTCCCTCCTCGGCCTCTTCTCGACTGGCACTGAGCTCGGGGCGCCTTTCTCCAGCGGGCGCTTGAGTCGCCCTGCGGCTCCGAGGGCTGACTCCAACCTCACGACTTCTGCATCTGAGAGAGGAGATCGGAGAGACTTACTGGGGGTTTCTTTGCGATGGATCCGACGAATGCTACGTCGGAGCATACCCTTGTGAGTATGTTGATTGCCGTCCTCAAATCCAGGTCCACGACTTTCATTATTTCGACCTGAAACCGCTTTGCATATTCTCGGAACGCTTCATTTTCCTTCTGGGAGACCAACCATAGTCGTCGGTGCACAAAGAGTGCTGGACCGTGCTGTAAAAATGGTCCAGGAACCTCTGGCCAGGTCGGCAAAGCTGGGGATCGTCCTCGCAGGAGAGCCTGAACCATTGTAAAGCTGCATCATCTAGAGTGGACATGAAAGCACGACACTTCAGAGCGTCAGTAACATTTATCATTTCTACTTGTCCCTGGAAGTGATCGAGGTGGTGGACAGGGTTTGTTGTTCCATTGTAGCGTCTGAACTTCGGCAGCTGGAACTTGGGCGGAATCGGGGCCGATGTGATTTCCTCGGTAAAGGGCGAGGCTGTCAAGAGGGTGGCACCGACGGGGCACGAGTGCCGAGCTGCAAGGCTTCTATCTTCCTGTTCATTTCCCGAAGGTCGTCCTTCCATCGCGGGTCGAATGGCGATTCGCTCATTGTTGCTGGAGTGGATTCCGCGGTGTCGGCGGCGTCTATTTTCGCCACGTTCTCGGCTACGGCTACGACGACGGGAGTAACCGGGAGGACATGGTCGGCTGGTTGAAGAGCTGAGCCGAATCCCTGGGGTTGCATATTGGGCGTCGGCGTGACTTACCGACGCGGCTGGAGGCGCGCGCTGTTGGTTCGGACCTTTGCTTCCGCCTGTGCATCCAGGACCTGAGCCGCCTGGTGCAATGGGCGCTCGTCCCGGGCTTGGGGGCGCCTGCTGGTTTTGCTCCATCCTCAGAAGTATTTGCTGGAGGCTCGCAAGGGTCTGCTCGACACGATCGAGTCTTGAAGAAGTTGTTGACCCTTGCTCACCTGCCCCGGAGGTATCCCGGCCATTTCTTCGATTGTGGTGAGTGTGCCGTTCTTCGTTTGCCGACAGGCGGGCTGCCACTCTTCCCTTCGCCATAGGATGGAAGCTGTTAGTAAGTTTCCACAGACGGCGCCAAATGTTGCTGCAAAGAGCAAGAGTTGTCGGCCGGGGCCGAGCTAAGTGGGCTCTGAGGGATCAGCGGCGTCGCGGATACGTCGGTGGAGAGAAAGCGACCTGCAAAAAGGACCACCGAAACACCTCGGCGGTCGGGACACTCCGACGATCAAGTCAGTAAACAGTGGTGAAAAAGAGAGAGAGAAGTGAATGCTACGAATATCGTACCTCTTCGCAGGGAGTACCCCAGCCTTTTATAAGGGCTTCGGTCTGTCAATCCCCTTGATTTCGGGTGGGCCGTCCTTTGTGGCAGGTGAGCTAGAAAAAAGAAGACAAGTGCGGTTGTCACGGCGCCTCTTACAGCTGGTTCCGGAAGGTCATGCCGTGAAGGGGACTTTCCTACTTAGGTACGTGATAGCCTGGCAATCGGTGGCCGGCTTAGCTGGTCCCTAATTGCTTGCCTGAGATTTCGGCCAGCCAGATCTGGGGTGACGGTTCGTTGATAAACACTTGTCGGGTGTACCCGTCGGGTAACATTCGTCGGATGGGATTGTCGGTTGTCTTTGTCGTTTACCTGGGCAGGTCGACTGCCACAGTATTAAGTGTCATATTATTTTTACGTGTTTTAAAAATAAAGATTGTCGGAACTTATGTCACCTTTAAATTTTGTGGACGATAAAAAATTAATAAAATAATATTTTTTTATTCAATTTGTTCAGTCAAGACATTTATTGATCAAAATCTAAACCTCATATATCACTAAGACGCGAGATCTGATCAATTAAATGTTACGTTGGACGCAGCAGGTAAAATTTGCTTTTTAAAAGAAATATGGTACCGTCTTAAAGTCAATCACAATATCAATGTTAGAGTTGGCGAAGGTGGAAATCGTTACAACCCTACAGTGGAAGCCCCTCAGATTTGTGTCAAACTCCGCAATAGGGGTGTCAAAAATTTTCGTAAATTTGATTACTCGCGTCAGCCCTATTCATGATGAACCGGACAATATCCGCATAATTAAATATAGATATAGATTCGGATATTTTAAAATATCTATTTAATATTCTGGTTGGGTATAAATTTAGTGCATCTAAATCTATATCGGAGCCGAACTCATTTTTAACTAATACTATAGTACAAAGTTGACAAGTAACCCATTAAAATAATTCTAGTCTAAGCGCAAACTATGCGATTAATGATTTTGTACAAAATTAAAATGAGAAATTACAGATATCTTAATTTCACTTTTAGAATTGGAAAGTTCACATTCGTTTTCAATTTTATTATAATTCATCTTTATTTATATGTAAACAAATATTAACGGTATTATTCGTATTGGTGATGGACATATTCGTATCTATATTTGCAAAAATAATAGGATACTATCTGAATATAATATTTATAAATTTTTGGTATAATATATATTAGTAGGACTGTTCATAGTTCGGTTCGGCTCGGGTCATGACCATTTTCGGGTCAACCGAACCAAACGAACTCTATTACGACCCACCCAAACCAAATCAAGATGATAATGACCTGAAAAAACCGAACCGAATTGGTTCAATTGGATCGGTTTAGACGATCGGTTTGCACCTACTGGGTATTTTTGGGGGCTGTTCACATATACAAATGGTTTGGGTCTGTTGGGCTTTTTGGACTGTTCATTTAGGAGATCATCAATTTGGATCCGGTGGTGTTATTTTGGACTGTTGACATATAGATAATATTAATATTAATATATATATAGATATATATATATATATATATATATATATATACAAAACAATATATATATATTATAATTTGAAATTTTTCATGTAATAAAAGTCTAACAATGTGATTCGAGCAGCAACATGGATATGTAATCGGTAAGAATTTCTAAAAAACATAAAATCTTCAAAAAAAAAAAACACATAAATATGAAAGATCTCCCATCAACTAAACTATAAATAAAAAACAATCTATCAAGTTCTAAGATGTTTCCTGCACATCTAGAATAGACCTAAGAAGACATGATCCTGAGTAGATCCCATTCTCATTTTCAATCATGTTTCATCATCAGAAATGTAGCAGGTTTATAGTAACCCTTGGATGATATGCTATGTTTGTGCGTGTAACTTGAAAAAATTGTGGTTAGCCAATTCAGGTTTCTTCAATATTTATTCTAAGCTGGTCTATGAAAAAAAGAAAGAAAGAAAGAAGTAGCTTTAAGATATATTACTTCATATATATATTGGCTCAATTTATGAAACTTATCTATCCTTAGAAGTGTTCTTCTTTTTCATCTAAATGTTAGTTTGACTCGGTCAATGCTACATGTTTGGTGTAATTGATAATAATATATAACTATTTTTGTGCTGCCACGTGGCTGCATCAGGACAATCTTATTCTCTCCATAACATCTCTCTCTCTCTAAAAATAGAAATACAGGTAGTTTAAATGAACTAAATAAATATCTTCCTACTTTCTCTCTCCAACTTTCTCTCCTATTAAACTTTTCCAAAATATACCTAAACGTTCAAAAAAAACTCCACCTCACTCTCACCCTTCTTAAACTAATAAAATTTGTATAATATAATTCCTCTCTTTTCTTTCCCATTAAACATCTCTCCATTCTTAAAAATTACATCTTTATTCAAATATACTTTCATAAATAATAAAAAATATTACCCTCATGTATACTACTTATAAAAATTTATTAATTCAAGTCTAAACAATTTTCCGTGCATTGCACGGGCATAGAACTAGTATGATTAGATATTTGGTATTCTTTGCCTTCCACTCCCTATGGCAAAAATATTTAATTAATTTTCCCTTAATTCTTCTTGGAAGAGGCACAGAACCCCTAATGAACTCTTTGTTGATTGATTCTCTTGTCAGGAAAATGATCAATACCAGGTCTTAGGCCTTAATCATTTGCCAAATCTTTCAATAGTTAATTGCATCCTTATGTTTCCTTTTAAAATTATTCATTATCCCCCTATGTCTACATCAAAGGCATGCACAATGCTATGCCCACCTTCCATGCGAATAAAATAAATAAAAGGGTTTGTATAAGGCATTCCATAGTCCTGGGTTAGGTGGTGTTTGATAACAATTATTTAAAATGTCTAAATCTAATTTATCTATTGTTTAAATCTATATTTAATAAGTACTTAAATATATTAAACTTTTATTAGAGCAGTGGACGCGTTTAGAATTGCCAAAAAATACTTTTGGAAGGTTTCCAACACAATTTTGGAAACTAAAATTGCATCCGGAACAGTGGACGCACCAATTTAGAAAAAGGCAATTTCACATATAGAAAGCTTCCAAAACCAATTTTGGAAATTAGAATCGCGTCCGGAACAGTTGACGCTTTTCAAACAATGTATTTTTCAAATTTGGAAAATTTTGGATCGCGGCGGCCTCATAAATGGCAGGCGCCGCAATTTAGAAGCTTGTGAATCCGCCGCGATTCATAAAGGAAAGCGGCGTAATTTTGGCAATTTATGAATCACGTCTGAGACACCCGATGCCTTATGGGTGCTTGAGAATCGCGACGGGTTACTCCGTCGCGATTCAAGCAGACTGCACAGCTTTATGAATTGCGGCGGCATAGCCGCCGTGATTTACACCCTTGCCCATAGCTCTTGAAGACCAATGGAGAAGCACCAAAAAAATTGGAAAAAAAAATAGGAAAAACTCCTGGAAGGCAAAAGTGGGCCATTTTGTGGCATTACAGTGCAATTTAAATTTGCCCACAATAGTGTCAAATTCGCGTGTCTACAGATTACTAGTCCCTCACCGGCCAGAGTTGCAGAACTCGAAAATATGAAACTACCCTAGAAAGCTGTAAAGTGAGAACACCTACAGGCAGGGTACTACTAAGCAACGGAATAGAACAGTGCAACGCCACGACCACCACCAAGGTCGTGACACACACGATTTCCGCAGAAACCAACAGAGTCGGGCACAAAGAGAAAGCACCCTTGACAGACCACGCAACAACAGGGCGAGAATGACGTCCCACCGCAAGCACGGCCACCTCAGACCTTCACAAGGTCGAGGACCACAAGCAGAACCACCCCAGACCCCGAACAACCGCGAGGTCGGAAAGCCACACCGTCGGAGCCACCACGGACTGGCACCTGAGAACGGGACTACGGAACCGAGAGAACACCGAGCGGAAACCACCAGAAGCACGGGTCCACACAAGGGCAGACCAACAACGCCCACGGAAGCTAGACACGGCCAGGCTATAACCGCCGTGCAAGCTCGGGCAACGAGGCATACTTGGACACATCATGAGGAAACATGGTCACAACAATAGCAACCAAGCCACCACCGCTAGCAGCCAAGAGGGGGGACACGTCGTCCACACCCTCTGCTCGCCAGCCTAGCTCCTACCTTCCCTTTGCGGAAGAACGAGACAGAGCCGCCACAGAAACACACAAACGCACGCAACACCGCAGCATGGCCAAGCTGTGGCCCACGCCTAGCACCACTATGTGGCCCTAGAACCAATGTAGAGAGAGGCAGTGAGACAAAGGACTGACTAGTCTACGCCGGGAAGAACACCAGCTGGCCTCAGCGTCCCAGACCAACCAAGAGAGCTCTACAAATGACTCAGCGTTGTTGTCTAAGCCTCATTTCCCCCTCAGCTCCAGAGTCCGCGAAGTCGGCTGCCAACCGAGCATGCTCATAGCCCCGAACGCTCCCTCAAAGGCTCCCGAGGAGGGGGTCCCAGGCAACGGAGACAACCTCTGAACGGGACAAGCGCTCAAGTGCCAAGCACCGGGCAAACAGGTGGGGCAAGCACAACAAGAACCACACCGAACCGCTGGCTTGTAACCCACGACAAGCCCAGCAAGCGAGAGGCACGCACGGACCCTCAAGAGGGCCGTCGGCCAACCAAGACACGCACGAGCAAGCCAGAAAACCTCGGAACACTACCAGAAGTAGAGAAAGCCCGTCGCTCTACTAATAGTCGATTGACCGCTAGTCAATTGATTATTAGACAGACACGACCCTCCTGGCACCGCCGCCAGGACACGGTCACGAAGGGTGTCACCTTTAGTCACTGAACGCAGCCAGGTAACCTGCCGCGTTCCCACCTGAAGGTCCTAAGGGCAAGCCAGCCCTGGGGCACATGCGACGACCCCAATCGGAACCACGGAACGCTCTAGGCAAACACAGGCACTGTCGCGTCGCCCTAGGCCGTCGTGATACCATCGCGATAGGGAAGGGCACCACGACAGCGATCTTGTCGCGATGGGGCAAAACATCGCAACAACAAACCATGTCGTGATAGGAAAATGCGTCGCGATAGCGACCCTTATCGCGACAAGCAACCGCGTCGCAATAAGGTCGTGCCCCGACTCCTCCTCTAGTGTCGCGATGCGCCTCGGAGCCGCGACATCAGCAAAGAGGCTGACCCATGGGATACTCAATCCCGGAGCCGCCCACAAGCTACAAACATCACCATACGGGGAAGGGGAGCAGGGGAAAGCAGTAAACACTAACTACAAACCCTGAGGTGCTCTCAATCACCTGGATCGAGAAGGGTTCAAGCAATCCCTACCTTAAACGAAGAACGAACCCCAATAGGGCCGCCCTTAACGTCGGTTGGCCGCCTCCTCCTCGCTCCACGCAAGCTCCACGACGCCACGACACCATGCATGGCCCTCCTCCTCGCCTGAAAAACACTCAAAGGGGAGAGGGGGAGGTGGAGCACCGCCGAGGGGGAGAGAGAGGGGAAAGAGGGAAAGAGGGGGAAAGGGTCGCCAGCCAAGGCCTTATGCCTTCGGCACCCAAGACGCGACGAGGTGACATGTCGCATTAAGGACTTAACACGATGGGTTAATGCACTGTGACAAGAACGCATCCCCAAGGACGCTGCAACAACGCAACAAGTCGTACTGACATGCCTGCCACCCTAATAGGTGTCAGACAACCAAAACGATAGAAAGTTGTCGCGACCCGTTGACCGGGCGCGATACGAAGATGCCTGGTCTGGAAAATCGGTGCGGACAAGAATGCGACGCACACACTCATCTCGACAAGGATGACTACCGCGTGGGACACCCATGACGTGACACTACCGTGTCGCCCAGCCTGGACGCGTTAGTGGCTAGTCATCCAAGACACCAGACGGAAAGTCAGGAAGCTGGGTCTTACACCTGTCGTCCACGCGGTTGTCGAGGGACAGTCGGGGTGCCACTCGGAACTTCCAAGCGGAATGCGGCGCTTCCTTGAAGTCGAACACTGAAAGGGGAAGCGATGGCCTCGATGGCCCATCCTCCCAACCAGCGACTTCGGCTCTGGCGGCCTAATATCCGCCGGCACTTGTTCACTGCGACAGAACAGCACTGGGGACCTCCCTGACGACGAGGATAGTGAAGAATCTGACCTCTTAGAGGGCGATGTACATCTGAGAGGTGGAAGGGAGAAGGAGTAGCGGAGGCCGGAGAGGAATCCGTCGGGGATCTCGGCGGAGGAGCTCGGCGCAAAAGAAGATGGGGAGGAGGATAAGGGGAGCAATCTGGACCCAAAAAAAACGTGCCCTAGCCTCAGTGACGCCACCTAGAGTCTATGGGTTTAAGACATAAAGGTGATTGGCTTTAGTCCAAGTGGGAGATTGTTAGTTATGGATGTCCTGAAGCCAATCATAGCTTGTACGATCTTGTTCTTTAATAATAATAATAAGGCTTTTATATTCATTATGTGTAATTCGTTTATCGTTTCATTATGAAGTCCATGAATATGTGCAATGGATATTAATTATGATGAGATCATAATAATGAGATTAATATCCTTTAAACGCATATTCTTATTGTTCCTAGTCGGAGGATATTCGAGAAGGACATCGGATATCCGGTTAGACTAGTACAGATTGCACCTGCTCATATGATGAGGGTGACTAGTCTCATAGTCACTTGTGTGGAGACACTAAGGTGAATCTGTAGGTGCTCATTGGAGAATGAGTTCACTGAACTGATCCGTTATGAATCGCTGGATGGTAATGTTACCTAACTGTTAGCCAGCTAGATTCATTGTCACAGTAGCGTGATTGGTCCTTAGACCTGAGACACAAGGACACCTTGTCGGTGGACTTCTAGATTTTGACCTTAACTTATAGATCTCTAGTCATGGGGTCTTAATCAGTTAAGTGTTCGGATCTAGCAGAATACCTTCGAAGGTGATTGTGTGATCAACATGGGATCGCTCGCTCTCGGTAATAGGAGAGTGAATGCTCTATGGAAGATGCCTAAGAGTCCTGGCCAGGGCAAGACTGCTTATCATAAAAGGAGTTTTCTGATATAGTTATGCAGCATCTAAACCAAGTGAGTGTACGCTTAGGGTTTGACAGTTGACCATACCCTAAGTACACTTGGGAGCATTGTACGAGCGAAGGATTATAGTCACGTGGTATCTGGTGACACAAAAGGTTTCTTGAATGGGTTGCTGAACCTCAATGCTTTCCAGGATCAAGTGGTGTTGCTTGGCACCCAACTTGATTAGAAGTCCGGTCAATTATCGTGAGACGATAATTGTATGTAATTATTAATATGAGATGTTAATTAATTATATAAGTCAATAAAGAGTTATTGAGCTTAATGGGCTGAAAACTGGACTAGCAGTTGGGCCTAGAGAGTCACACACATAAGAGTTCCGAGCAGACTGGGCAAAGTGATCGTTATAGACAAAAGGCTGGGTTTTTGTGAAAAATGTGGTGTCTATAAATAATACTGAGAGTTAAACCCTGGGCCAAGCTCCAGGCTTAACCCTGGCCGCCCCCTCTCTGTCTCCCTGGGTACCCCCCACCTTCTCTCTCCTCTCTCCGGCACATGGTGGAGCTGAGATCCGGGAGACGCGTGGGAGACCGAGGAGATCCCGTCTACATCCGGAGCTCGCGTGGATACGTCTGGAGGCCGGACGCTTGAACGGCTTGAAGCACCCGCGCTTGCTGCGGCACAACCTCCCCGGATTCGGGAGTTACGCAACCCCGCAAAGGTAAAGATCAGATCTACCTGTGCGTGGTTTACCGGTTCAGTTCGATTCCGACGGTCGGCAACGATATACATTAGAGGGAATCGCGCTTTCCGCTGCGCTCTGAGCATTTTCTTACAGTGGTATCAGAGACAGGTTGCTGGTACGTTCGGTATCGGTGTCTTATGAATGTTATTTAATGTGTTTACGTCGATTCGCGTTCTGCATGAGTCACATGTTTGACGTGTTCTTGGGTCGCACATGAGATGTGCACTTGCCGCTTGGTACATGGAAGTGTTCCTGGTACCAAGGGCTTCGCGAAGAACCCTCGTGGTGCTGTTTGGCCCTCCGTGTGGGCCACACGGCCTGCAAACTGCCGCCGTTGTGCTTGTTGCATCTTCTTGGACAGTCCAAATGGGCGATTTTTGCAGGTTCTGGGGCTTTTCGGGAGTTTTCTGGGTGCTTGGGGCGAAGGGCGGCGGACTCCGGCGTCGCCGGCATGTCCGGGCGCCGGAGGAGGCGCGCGGGGGAGGCCGGGCGAGCCGCACCGGCGCGGCCGGTGGGGGGGGGGGGGGGGGGGGGGGGGGGCGGCCAGGGTTTCGCCCTAGCCGCAGCCCCTCTCGGGCGGCAGGGGCGACCTTCGCGGGTCGCCCCCGCGGGACCCCCGTCGGGTAGTCACCGGACCGGGGGGGCCCGGGCCAACCGCGCGGGGGCCCGCGCCGGTCCGTCGTTGGCAGACGCCACCGGATCCGGTCCGCCCCCCTTCCCCTTTTCCATTTTTAAAGTTTTTAATTGGTTTTAATGTTTAAAAATCTGAAAAATGTTTTTAAATCCCAGAAAATTATGAAAATTAGTTTTAAGAGTTTTAAAAATGTTTTAACTCTCTATAAAATATTTTTCATATAATTGACCCATTACTTAATTAGTTTAAGGGAAATCTAAAATCGTTTTAGTTATTTCCTCTATCTAATTAAGGCATGTTAATTGATTAAGAATGATTATGTTAAGTTAATTAACAGTAAGTCTTGGCGGTTTCATGCAGCAACTGTGAGTGACGTTTATCTAATGTTGATTAGACGATATCCATGTTAGCTAAATGTTTAGTTAAATGGTTTTCAAAATATAATTATTATATTTTTGAAGAAAAGATATTTCAGAAGTAATTATGTGATAATTGCTTGTTGATGCATGTGATGTGTGTGGATGGATGGTCATGGACTTAGATGTCATGTGATGATGTTTATGGTTAATGGCATATGATGTAATTTATGAGGACTGCGTGCCTCCATCTCTCCCTCTATGAATCCGGGTTGTACATTCTATCTCCCTCCTATTATGTACTCCCCTTGACTTGTTCAAGGTTTCTTATCATTATCTGATGTACATTTATGGGTCTGCGAGCCCAATTTAATATTACTTGTAATTTAAGAAGCAGATTGGCGGAGATGGAGGAGAGTACCATGCAGGACCTTCTGGAGATAAGTTACATCGAGCTAAAGCATTGATGCGGGGCTGCCATTTGTTGCCATATTTGTGGATTACCAACTGGCTTGGTAATGCCACTCTAGGTTAAAGTCCATGATCATCCATCATTTTCTTCATGTATATGATATGTGTGGAATGTGCTAGGTATATATAATTAAATATATGATATTCCAAATTTATATATCAATAGCAAAAGATATAGAGACTAAGATAAAATATGATAAAATCCCTCCTCGTTCAAACTTTAAGCCGTAGCGTAATCATTTAGAATGAATTACGTGGCCTCCATCATTATAGTTTTAGGATTGGCATTAGATCGGGCAAGTTTGTTGTGCTATCCACAAGGCTTGTCAAGTCTAATGACAGACTAAAACTATGGCATGATGATGCCTTAAACGGGGTAGAGGACCGGTGTAGCTTTGTTGTGCTATCCACAAGGGCTACATCCAAATCTATGCTCGTTACGTAATGATGGTACTGCTTAGACTGGATTTAATGACTTGTTGTGCTATCCACAAGGTCATTAAAATTCAGGGGCCAAAATAAGATCGGATATTGCAAGAGTTGCAAGTGTCAAGAGTTGACCGCTTTCAGATCATAGTATGGTTTGTTGTGCTATCCACAAGATCATGCTATGAGTCTGTAAGATTCTGATCCCCACTAGGAGACCGTCGGAGTCTCCCATTCTGTATATCTGAGGGTTATACAGTCTGTCGGAAAATAGTGGGAGCTAATCTCGATTAAAGTCCTAATCTAGATATTAATTTATTATGAACATCTGCTAATTGCATTTACATTTCTTTATAGGCAAAAATGTCGTCAGGTAACCCACTCCGTGGCATACTGGATGCCAACAAGTTGACAGGCCCGAACTACTCGGATTGGCTCAGGAAACCTGAAGATTGTCCTCAGGTCTGAGCGCATTGCCTATGTCCTGGAGGTGAGATCCCAGCTGAACCACCCATGATGCACCTGAAGGGGAACACTTGAATTTGCGAAGTGGAAGGAGGATTCCACTCTGGCCCAATGCTACATGCTTGCCTCAATGAGCAATGAGTTGCAAAGGCAGCATGAGAACATGGATGCTAGATCCATCATGCAGCACTTGCAAGAGCTCTTTGAAGAGCAGAGCAGGGTAGAGAGATATGAGATATCCAAGGCCCTGTTCAGAGCTCGCATGGCAGAGGGGTCTTCAGTACAGACTCATGTGCTGAAGATGATAGAGTGGATTGAGAGGCTCGAGGGGCTTGGTTTTCCTCTTGATAAGGAACTAAGCACGGACCTCATTCTCCAGTCACTTCCAGATTCGTATTCCCAGTTCATTGTGAATTTCACAATGAATAAGATTGAGGTGAGTTTAGCTGAGATGCTCAACATGCTGAAGACTGCTGAGGGCAACCTTAAGAAGGAAAAGCCCACTGTTCTCATGGTTGGAAGGTCCAACAAGAAGAGGAGAGCAGTGCAAGCCTTTAAGAAAGGCAAACGAAAAAGCAGTCCAAGCAGAAACAAAAGAAGGACATAAGCAAAGGAGAAGAAAGGGCGAGTGCTTCCACTGCAAGAAGAAAGGGCACTGGAAAAGAAATTGCAAGGACTACCTTGCAATGAAGGCTCAGGAGAAGCAGAAGCTTGGCGAAGCTTCAGGATCTATATGATAGATCTTCACTTGTCTATTAGAGATTCTACATCTTGGGTTTAGACACTGGATGTGCTTCTCATATCTGCAATGATATGCAGGTGCTGACAAGTAGAAGGAAGCTGAGCAAGGGCGAGGTGAACTTGAGGCTTGGAAACGGCGCAAGTGTTGGTGCACACACTGTGGGGACAGTGAAGCTCAAGTTACCCTCAGGAGATTTGTTTTGTTAGATGATTGCTACTTGTGCCTAGTATCATTAAGAACATTATTTCTGTTTCTTGTTTAGACAGAATTGGATACAAGTTACCATTGAGAACAATAGTTGTTCAGTTTATTTGAGAAATAAACTAGTTGCTTTAGCAAATTGGTGAATGGTTTGTATCTGCTTGATGTTTCTTATGAAAATCTCCATATTGATGTTTTTCCTAAGGGAAGTAAGAATAGTGTGAACACTGCTACTGGCACTGTGGCTTGGTCACATTGGCGAGAATAGGCTTCAAAAGTTGCATAAGAATGGATACTTGGATCCATTTGATTATGAATCATATGCAACTTGCGAATCCTGTTTAATGGGTAAGTTGACCAAATCTCCATTTAGTGGACATGGAGATAGGGCAAGGACATATGGAACTAATACATTCGGATGTATGTGGTCCAATGTCTACCCAAGCCAAAGGTGGCTACTCATACTTCATTACATTCACGGATGACTACTCAAGGTTCAGATTTGTTTACTTAATGAAGTACAAATCTGAAGCTTTTGGAAAATTCCAAGAATTTAAGAATGAAGTTGAGAAACAAACTGGAAAGAGTATTAAAATCCTACGGTCAGACCGAGGAGGTGAATACTTGAGTACAGAGTTCACACAATTCTTAAAGGATAATGGTATCATGTCTCAGTGGACTCCTCCCTATACACACAAATGAATGGTGTATCGGAAAGGAGAAAATCGGACCTTGTTGGACATGGTACGATCCATGATGAGCCGTTCCCAGTTACCAGTTCCTTATTGGGATATGCGCTAGAGTCAGCAGCATATCTACTGAACAGGGTTCCCAGTAAGTCTGTGTCTTCTACTCCATATGAGATATGGAAGGGTAGGAAGCCTGATTTTAAGCATGTTAAAATCTGGGGTTGTACTGCCCACGTGAAGAGACACGACGCAGATAAACTGGAATCCAGAACCGATAAGTGCAGGTTTGTTGGATACCCAAAAGAAACATTTGGGTACTACTTTTACCATCCTGGTGAGCAAAGAGTGTTTGTCGCCAGGAGAGCGTCTTCTTGGAAGAGGAGTACCTCATCCAAGAGGACAGTGGAAGTAAAGTAGATCTAGAAGAGGGTTCTAGATCCACAAACCATGCAGAGTCCCATGGATACAACATCGGTTCCTGAACCTGTTCAGGAACATACACACATACAGCGTAGGTCTGGTAGAGTACCTAGACAGCCTGAAAGATATGTTGGAATATCGGTGAAGGCATGTCTTATAATGAGGATGATGATCCAAAGACCTACCAAGAGACTATTGATAGTCCTCAGTCAGGGAAATGGCGAGATGCATGAATTCTGAGATGCAGTCCATGTACACCAACCAAGTTTGGAACTTGGTAGACTTACTGAAGGTATTGTACCTATTGGGTGCAAGTGGATCTTTAAGAGAAAGATCGGTGCAGATGGACAGATTGACACTTATAAAGCAAGGCTGGTGCAAAAGGGTATCGTCAAAGGAAGGAATTGACTATGACGAACCTTCTCACAGTTGCTATGATAAAGTCGATCAGAATCTTCTCGCCATTGCTGCATACTTTGATTACGAGATCTGGCAGATGGATGTAAAAACTGCTTTCCTCAATGGAAACATTGAGGAAGAAGTGTATATGATACAGCCTGAAGTTTTACATCCAAGGAGTGTCCAGATAAAGTATGCAAGCTTCAAAGGTCCATCTATGGATTGAAGCAAGCTTCTCGTAGTGGGAACATAAGGTTTGATGAGGCTATCAAATCTTATGACTTCATTAAGAGATGAAGATGAACCATGTGTGTATAAGAAAAGTCAGTGGGAGTGCTATCACTTTTCTCATACTTACGTTGATGACATCTTGCTCATTGGGAATGATGTTGGGATGCTGTCATCAGTAAAAGTTTGGTTGTCAAAGAAACTCTCCATGAAGGATTTGGGAGAAGCATCCTACATATTGGGAATACGTATCTATAGAGATAGATCCAAGAGGATGCTTGGTTGACCCAATCCATGTACATAGATACCATTGTCAAAAGGTTTGGCATGGAAGATTCCAAGAGAGGTCTCATACCAATGAGACATGGAATTATCTCTCTAAGGAGCAGTCTCCTAAGACTCTGAGAGAGGGCAGTCATGGATAGAGTCCCCTATGCTTTGCTATAGGATCTATCATGTATGCCATGCTATGTATAGGCCTGATGTGGCATTTGCTCTAAGTGTTACGAGCAGATATCAGGCAAATCCAGGTGAAACACACTGGATGGCAGTGAAATGTATCTTAAGTACTTGAGAAGGACTAAGGATATATTTCTGGTTTATGGAGGAGGGGACTTGAAACTTCAGGCATATACTGACTCGAGTTTCCAGTCGGATCCAGATGATAGCAAGTCTACATCTGGGTTTGTGTTCACCTTAAACGGAGGGGCAGTGAGCTGGAAGAGTTCCAACAAGAAACCACTGCAGACTCGACGACAGAAGCTGAGTACATTGCTGCAGCTGAAGCCAAGGAGGCAGTCTGGATGAAAAAGTTCATCACCGACCTTGGTGTGGTGCCGGGTGACTTGATCCGATCCCTTGCTGTGTGACAACAATGGGGCCATTGCACAAGCGAAAGAGCCGCGGTCTCATCAGAAGTCGAAGCACATTCTGAGGCAATTTCACCTGATCAGGGAGATTATCACTAGAGGAGATGTACTGGTGGAAAGAGTTCCTTCAGTTGACAACATTGCAGATCCACTGACAAAGCCTCTGACTCAAATTGTGTTTGAGCGCCACTAGAGTCTATGGGTTTAAGACATAAAGGTGATTGGCTTTAGTCCAAGTGGGAGATTGTTAGTTATGGATGTCCTCAAGCCAATCATAACTTGTACAATCTTGTTCTTTAATAATAATAATAAGGCTTTATATTCATTATGTGTAATTCGTTTATCGTTTCATTATGAAGTCCATGAATATGCGCAATGGATATTAATTATGATGAGATCATAAATGAGATAATATCCTTTAAACACATATTCTTAATTGTTCCTAGTCGGAGGATATTCGAGAAGGACATCGGATATCGGTTAGACTAGTACAGATGCACTGCTCATATGATGAGGGTGACTGGTCTCATAGTCACTTGTGTGGAGACACTAAGGTGAATCTGTAGGTGCTCATTGGAGAATGAGTTCACTGAACTGATCCGTTATGAATCGCTGGATGGTAATGTTACCTAACTGTCAGCCAGCTAGATCATTGTCACAGTGGCGTGATTGGTCCTTAGACCTGAGACACAAGGACACCTTGTCGGTGGACTTCTAGATTTTGACCTTAACTTATAGATCTCTAGCCATGGGGTCTTAATCAGTTAAGTGTTCGGATCTAGCGGAATACCTTCGAAGGTGATTGTGTGGTCAACATGGGATCGCTCGCTCTCGGTAATAGGAGAGTGAATGCTCTAGGGAAGGATGCCTAAGAGTCCCTGGCCAGGGCAGACTTATCAGAAAAGGAGTTTTCTGATATAGTTATGCAGCATCTAAATCAAGTGAGTGCACGCTCTAGGGTTTGACAGTTGACCATACCCTAAGTGCACTCGGAGCATTGTACGAGCGAAGGATTATAGTCACGTGGTATCTGGGACACAAAAGGTTCCTTGAATGGGTTGCTGAACCAATGCTTTCCAGGATCAAGTGGTGTTGCTTGGCACCCAACTTGATTGGAAGCCCGGTCAATTATCGTGAGACGATAATTGATTATGTAATTAATTAATATGAGATGTTAATTAATTACATAAGTCAATAAAGAGTTATTGAGCTTAATGGGCTGAAAACTGGACTAGCATTGGGCCTAGAGGGTCACACGCATAAGAGTTCCGAGCAGACTGGGCAAGGTGATCGTTATAGACAAAACTGGGTTTTTGTGAAAAACTGCGGTGTCTATAAATAATACCTGAGAGTTAAACCCTGGGCCAAGCTCAGGCTTACCCTGGCCGCCCCCTCCTCTCTCTCTCCTGGGCGCCCCCCACCTTCTCTCTTCTCTCTCCGGCACATGGTGGAGCTGAGATCCGAAAGACGCGTGGAGACCGAGGAGATCGTCTGCATCCGGAGCTCGCGTGGATACGTCGGAGGCCGGACGCTTGAATGGCTTGAAGCACCCGCGCTTGCTGCGCCACAACCTCCCGGATTCGGGAGTTACGCAACCCGCAAAGGTAAAGATCAGATCTGCCTGTGCGTGATTTACGGTTCAGTTCGATCCGACGGCCGGCAACGATATACATTAGAGGGAATCGCGCTTTCTGCTGCGCTCTTAGCGTTTTCTTACAGGTGCCACTCGGAACTCCAAGCGGAATGCGGCGCTTCCTTGAAGTCGAACACGGAAGGGGAAGCGATGGCGTCGATGGCCCTCCTCCCAACCCTGCGGCTTCGGCTCTGGCAGCCTAATATCTGCCGGCACTTGTTCACCTGCGACAGAACAGCGCTGGGGACCTCCCTCGACGACGAGGATAGTGAAGAATCTGACCTCTCAGAGGGCGATGTACATCTGAGAGGTGGAAGGGAGAAGGAGTAGCGGAGGCCGGAGAGGAATCCGTCGAGGATCTCGGCGGAGGAGCTCGGCGCAATAGAGGATGGGGATGAGGATAAGGGGAGGCGATCTGGACCCAAAAAAAACGTGCCCTAGCCTCACTTTTTTTAAGAGGAAATTTAAGACACAAGATATCTTTTCATACATTTATTAAGAGATGTTATCAAATAGTCTAAACGTCTGACCGCTTCAGACAATAGACATATGACAAGTGTTATCAAACACACCTTAGTTTCTATTACTTTCCATTATTTGACTTCTTCCAAGAAACAAAAGATCATATTCCACACACACAAAAATCATTAAAAAAGACCTTTCATCTCAAAAAATAAAAAAGAAGTTTTAAATTACATTCCTTATAGTAATTATTAGTCTTTAATTGTTGTATAACTTGAAAGCAATTTAACCATCAACCCAACCAACTTAATTGCTATTTAGGATCTTTTGGTAAGTTTATAACATTAACTGTGATCCCTATAAATGACACTTTCAAGAAAAGTTTAGGTTTTTAAGTTAGGATTAAATAGTTGAGTTACAGGGATCACATATTAAATTGGAAAAAAATTATATGGACTAACAAAAATAAATTTTACACTGACTCCAGAAGTAAGCCTAGGAGTTGTCTCGTATTCGAGGAGATGAGTAGTGACCAATGGATACGTAGGGACGAGAGTTACTGGAACACAAAACGATTAATCCTTGCGTGTTAGAAACTACGAGAGGGCGTACTCTTGAGAAAAAAATTCTACTCGATTTTCAACTAATGAGATCAGAAGGTTCTGAGTCTTAGAGCGTCTCCATTGGAACCTTCTGTTAGAACCGTCTTTGAGCTATCCTTAGGGGAGTCTCGTTGGACTCGGCTTAGTGCCTTTCCTCTTCAACATTCTATTCGTGATTGCTCCACGTACCATTCCTTGGTAGGAGTTGGGATCCTACAAGTAAGAATAAAGTTGACTTTGTTGAAAACTTGAGAGGGAGATTAACTTTTTGAACATGAGTTGCCTAATGATCTCCATGCAAAAAACATTATAAATCTACAGTGGAAGTGTAATAACTGGTACGTTCAAATCGTAGTTTACTGAGTTTGGGGGCCAGTGTGTGGCCATTGGTTGTGTGGGTGTTTTGTACATGTTTTCACAAGTTTGTGTAGCAGGGTGTGAGGCGGAGGGTTGGAAATTCCAGCCCAAACAGAGATCTGTCGGGCTTATTAAGACGCGATTCTTAGTTGAACGCGACCACCTACTACGTCGCGATTTTGAACCGCTTTTATGTGAGCGCTGCCGCATGCGCGCGCGTGGCGCATGCAGGGAGGTCGGGGTTTAATCGCGATGGTGGGGTACGTTGCATTTCTAAACGCGATGGCCCGATACGTGGCGATTTAAACTCAGAGTATTTTGGGCTTCTACCTTAGTCGAACAGTGCAGTTGCACTGTTCAGCTAGTGGGATTCTGCTGAAGGATGTTTGGGCGACTTTGGCTATTTTGGTGTTCGTCGGCATGGTTCCAGCACAAGGAGGTGCTTCGGAGCGCCGGGAACGTCGGACGGTGTTGGATTTGTGTTTCCTCTGTCGGTAGGGGAATCTCCTTGTTTTCTCTTGTATGGACTATGTAGGTAGGGTACATGGATTTTGACTTGGAAATCACATGAACATGATAGATAGCATGCCTAGGGTTTCATATGCACCGTATTCTGCTTTATCAGCATGTTACAGTGGTTTGGTGTGATTTTCGGAATGAGAGCTTAGGGTTTGTTCCTGCTGTCTGAAAGGCGACGGACCTCGCGATTCAGGTCTTAAGGTGACGGGTTGGTCCGTCGGGATTCAAGTGTCGATTGGCGACCACTGTATTGGTTGCGATTTAGAATAGGGCCACCCGAGCTCTAAGGTTCTATGGCCAGTTGATGTTTCCTAATGTACACTACTTGGGCGTGATGGTTATACAATGTAGGGTTTGTAAAGGTTGTGTCGGATTATACCGTGGTTGATAACGATGGGTTTTGCTTGGAAATGTGTGCATAACGAGTTGGGGTGTCACGCCTTCCGTGGTTACCTCTCCAGTCGGTTACCCAGACACCGGGTGCTCAGGTTTTGTTCTGGTACGGTGAGTACCGTCAAGGTTTGTGTCATCTTCTGGGACACTCTCACTCCTGAGTTTGAGTTGTACATATGGCTGAGGGGAAGATGGCATGGGGCAGCGACTCATGTTTGTGAGTGTGCGGTCACTTGTAGCGCGCTTGTGGTTGGGGGACGGACACCAGTAGACATACTGATCCCCAACTAGTCATGTCCAGTTAGGGAGCTCATGCCGGAGTCCCTAAAGGTTCCAGGCTTAGGCCTGCAATTGTGTGGTCTGCAGGAGTGGTGTTGGTTTGTCTCCACAGTTCTTGACCCTATTGAGGTAGAGCAGCAGCTGGACCTTTCATCCGTGGCTGTCAGGCTGAGAGGTAGACTTGTGTGTTTGTCCTGGTCTGTGGCTGGTTTTGTCGCGAATCAGTTCTCGTGACTCGTGTGCGGCGTACCCTTCTTTAGCTAGTACACGTGTACATGATTTGCGTTTACTAATTAGAACTATAGTATCTTGCGTAGGCTGAGTTATCTTAAATTGCTTTATAGCTTTGCTTATGTTATTTATTGTGCATTGTCTTTCTCGGTTTTTGGGGAGTTGCCTACTGAGCCAGTGACTTGTGAGGTCACCCCTTCTTCTTTAGGTGAAGGAGAGCAAAGAGGGTCCCGTCCCTCTTCTAGTTCGGGTCAGCACCGTAGTGGAGTTGGGCCTCTCCAACAACAGAGTAATATTTTTACTTGTAGAGCCTTGGGGTTTGTCCGGGCTGTTGTGTCTTGTACTATGACTTTGGTTTGGAATGAATATGTACATTTCATAGATATATATGAGAAATATATTTTATATGTGTTTAGCTGTTCTTTATGTTTCCACGGACATGTTGTGTTGATATCATTGTGAGGCTACGGCTCGTTCGCGGGAGGCAGAGTCATGTTGGGCACGTTATTGAGTTAAAGGGCCTAAATGATGAGGACCATCATAGGAAGTATACCTGGATCCATGGGAAGTGATCTTTCAATCAGTACTGTGTTTCTCTATCAATGTCTCCTTTGGTGATGGGATGCCAAGGAGAAGGAGATGTTCCGTACAGATTGGGGACCATGACCCCCTTTTTAATAAAAAACCAAGAGATGGTTGTGTGCCTTTTGGTGTCTTTTTATATTTTAACTCATCATAAAAATAGAAATGACACCCTGGTCTCTACACATAATTAAATATGACCCATACTTTTAAGATGCTTAAATCCCCAAATATAACTCTTTAATTAATCACACATGATTAGCATTGAATTGCGTAGTTGCTCATTTTCATTTGTTTTGCTTCTAACAGTCCATCAGCATGAATTGATGAAGCTGAGTGGTTGGGGATGGGATGATGTAACCATGTTCCCATTCCAGGTTATCTTAGAGCTTGGGATGAAGCCATTAAAGTAATCATGAATCTTCCCACCCCTGTCCATATGCGATTTTTTTCATTTTTCCATGTTGTACAAATATCTCACTGCTCCAATGGATTAGATTTCAGGGAAATCTAATCTTGGGAAGATCAAAATGAAGCCCTTCACACTGCACTAGGAAATGTCCTATTAGAACGCGACAGGACTCACGTCGCCTTCTGATTGGTTATCGCGATAGCCTTCCTATCACGATCTCAATCAGAAGCCCAAAAGGGGAATGGGGCCATCCATGGTCCCCAAGCTACACAAACACCACCCAACAGGGGAGGAAGGAGAGCACACACAATAGAACACTTATAAATGGCTCGAGGAGCACCACAATGCCACCTCTCCTCGCCCACAAACCACAAGAACTACAAAAACTACACCAGAGGGAGCACCACCGACAAGCATCCACCCGTGCAAAACCACAAGAGAACTCACGATCACGGGAAGGATAGCTCGAAATAAAAGCCATTACATAACAAGGAAGACAACAAGAAATATCTACAGAGAATTGAGAGCCAGACCCGTTTGGGGCTTCATGTTGGATTGGCCACCTCCTCCTCGCTCCACGCCATTCCACGCTCCGCCACGAGCACGCCGGCACCTCCACAATGCCTAAAGCCTGAGAAAAGGGAGGAAAACTCCCCACCACGAGAGGGGGAGAAGAAAGGAGAAAGGAGAAGAAGAAAGAGGGGTCTGCATGCCTTAAGACCTCGGAACTGAGGTCGTGACAAGATAGGCGTCGCATTCTTAAACTAGAACTCGACAAGCATCTTGGTCGCCTTCTCAAAAGTTTGACAGACCTTCTGATAGATAGACAACCTTCAGGCCACGTGTCATGCACGCAGGTGCCTCAGGTGAACACGACAACTGGCACATCGCCTTCACACACAACCTGCGGACATATGGCACACAGCCACAGAAGACCACAGGAACGCGACACAAAAGCCGTCGCCTTCTCAAACCAGAAGGCGATACGGAATACGTCGCGTTCAGAACGCGACAGTCCGATATGTCGTGATCCCAAGAACAACTTCAAGACAACCAAAAACCTGGGATGTTACATCCATAGAGCATAGCTCCACCACACAACCTGAAACATGTCACACAACGTGCCACAACAACCAGAACCCACAAGGGGTATAGGTACCTAAAACCACAAGGTACCACCACTAAACACAACTAGAGAGTCACTTTCACAACCACAACCAATGTAAAGCTCAAGTCGGAAGGAACGATGCACCATATGGGTACAGACTACTGGTTCATGACGCCAGTATCTAACCCGGACAACACAACACAGGAACTACCTCTTAGTCTCATAGTGTAGACACAGTCTAACTGTGGCTCCACCTCTAAAAACACAAATTATGGAGACCAACCAATACCACACCTGCAGACCATACAACTGCAGGCCCATGCCTGACACCTTTAGAAACTCTGGCTTGAGCTCTCTAAAATGAGGCACTGGAACATAGGACTAGCTGAGGACCAGTACGTACGTCTACTTGTGTCTGTCCCCCAACCACGAGCGCACTACAAGTCACCGAACACAAGCAGAACACACAAGTTGCTACCCATTGTTGAACCACTCTATAGTTGTCCTTATATTTTGGTGATAACAAAACTTATGATGACAACAAATAAATATTTTGATTATTTGTGTTGCATCAATCCCATTTACAGATGATAAGTCTCATTGAACATTTTGTTTCATCTATGTCGCATCAATCTCATAACAAATGCTAAGTATTTCATTGATGCATATTGGCGCACTAAAATGATAAAGTCGATGTTTAATTCATATACATCGATTTCAGTTCAAGTGCCAAAAGAATAAGTGCTACAACGATTTGGTTTCATAAGAGTCATAACGATTCGTTTAGGGCCATAACGATTGATAAGTGAGTGCAACGATTTTCCCTCAAATCGCCTTGCCCGTCATAATGATTCATTAAGGCCTACATCGATTTG
Organism: Colocasia esculenta; assembly: GCA_014218235.1. NCBI lineage: Eukaryota > Viridiplantae > Streptophyta > Magnoliopsida > Alismatales > Araceae > Colocasia > Colocasia esculenta. The sequence goes on along the minus strand of JACBKR010002859.1, from coordinate 1,221 downwards.
GGTCTCGAAACGATTTCCTAAAGTAACCGCATCGATTTGCCTTCACAGCAGTGGCCATAATGATTTGATAAGTGAGCATAACGATTTGCCCTCACAACAATTTGCCACTGTAACGATTTCTTAAGTGAACACATTAAACCGATTCATAACGATTTGCCCCTCTGTAACGATTCTTAAGTGAACCACATTAAAACGATATCGTACGATTTGCCTGCATAACGATTTCATAAGTGTTCACAAACGTTCTTCAGTGATCATAACGATTTATTTGCTACAACGATTCTTTCGTGTTCACATCGATGGGTTATGAATGCACAACGACTTGTTCATAAGCATGCAACGATTTGCTTATAAAATGAACGACTTTATAAGTCTTGAGCACAACGATTTTCTTCTTATATTTGAAGTGTTTTTGGCGCTAATGAAAAGTCAAATATCTTTCTGACAAGATAAAGCTGCATGGTTGTCTCAGAGCATTGTCAGAAAAAAAATTGACCTATCAGTTTTTAGATGTTAGCAAGAATAGAGTAGCATTGCACCGTTTATCATAAAACCTCTTTCATGCTAACACTGTTCATGCTTGTAGACCTCGAAGACCACCAAGTCTGAAGATAAATGAGCAACGGCTAGAACTTCAACTGATCTCTTCAACGGATCTATTCAAAGGTCGCTATAAAGAAAAGAAGAAGCAGACTGAAGAACAAAGAGAGAGCTTTCCTGAATATTCTTGAAGGAGTGTACATCCAGTGAGAAAACCTCAACGCCAAATACACTCAAGGAAGAGAGAAAGAGCCTGAGCCAAGAAGAAGAAGCAATCAAGCATCTTAGCTTTCAAGCCTTCGAGTCTTCTTTCTCTCTCTGCTTTCTCTCCAAGCTCATGGTACATCTGGGGAGAGTGTTTGGGAATGTGAGCTTAGCCCGAGTGTTTATCTTGTAAGGGCTCTCAGTCTGATCTTTCTAAGAAGATCTGAGTCCGGCTGTAGGATGTATACAGTAGATAACCCAGCTAGGGGTTGGTGTCTAGCATAACCTGATTGGGGTTGGTACCAGTGGTTAACCTAGCTAGGGTTGTGTCTAGCAGAACCGCACTGGGATTTGTACAGGAGGTTTACTTCTGAACCTGTAAAAGAAGTGGGCTGCCTTCTTGCCCGGAAAAGAGAAGAAGACCTGGTGGGTATCCAGGGTGTTGTAGTGTTGTAGTGTCCTTGAGGGGGACTGTAC